>JBBPBP010009777.1:64030105-64040961 GCA_037974735.1 Cicer chorassanicum | reverse complement strand
TTGTTACATTTTAATTAATAAAATATAATTAAAATATTGTGATGTATTTATATGCAATGAATTAAAAAAGTAATTAACAATTAAATCAAGTTTGTAATTAGAGTTATATTTTTATTGTTGTTTTTTAATTATAAAGATATAGACAAAGTGTCAATAGAATATAAAATAAAAAATGAATGAATTCTAAAGATGTCACATTATACTATTGAATAATTTAACAAAATTAATTTTCCATGACATATAAGAATTTGATGTGTAAATATATTATTTTGAGATTTATTTTAATATACTATATTGATTTGAGTGGATATTTGCAGATAATAATTTTGTTATCATCTCTATTCACAAATTATATTGATCAACTATTTAATACCACTACCTATGAGTTTTGGGGTCAAACATGTAAGTTAATTGCTTATCAAAAAAAGGAAGTTAATTGATTTTATCATTTTTTTACCCACAAAATCATGGCTATGATATTTCAGGATGTTCTGCATATTGATATATTTATTACAAATACCCAAAATTTGCGGCAGCCTTCTTAACCTAAAAAACCAAAGCAGCTGTACTCTTCTTTAGAGATTAGATGGTTTATCTTTAGGTTGGAAAATGTAGAGTGATTTCAGTGTATTTGTGTATAGAAGAGATAGAGATAATTAAAATAGGAGGAAAAGAAAAAAAATAGAGAAGTATAAATTAAGAGAGACAAAGAAAAGTCATTCCACATTTTCATCCAAAAAGATAGAAGATCCCTACCTAATCGGGAGAGGTAAGTAAACGTCATTTTTTTTTCTTTTTTTGAAATTATCTATTTAAATAGTTTTTTTCCAATTTTTTTTTATATAAACTATTTTTATATATATTTAGTTTTGCATTCGCTTTTGTGTGTGATTTTATCATCAAGTGCACATTGTTTTGTTTTTTACTTTGGTGTATTGTTATTTGTGTTTTTAGTTTTATAAGGGAGTTTATTTTATTTAGATTGATGAATTAGTTTTAATTAATTATAAATTTAATTAATAATTTTGACATCGTTAATGTTACATATAAAAATCACAGATATTTTTAGACATTTCAATTTCAATTTGTTATATATGCATGTTTTATCATGAACATTAAATGTGTTTGCAAATTAATATTTTTATTAATCAATTTGAATTTGTTCTCAATAATATTGTTTTTTTAGTAAAAGAAAATTTAAATTTTAATGCAAAATTAATAAATAATTACTATTAGGAGTAATTTTTTAACAGAAAATGCAATTACAAAGAATTTTATAAAAAGTATTGTTAATTGTATTTAAAAATATATTTTAGGAATATAGTCAAACAGAAATATATTTTTAAAATTCCCAAACATTTGGAGCAGAACTAGAAATGCTTAATGGCACAAAAATACAAATGATTAAAATAATCAAAATATTTTAAGGGATATCACAAAAAGAAAAATAGTAATTGCAATGTACGGATAAAACTTTATTCATAAAATCAGCGTTAGATTAGATTTTGGTTTGAAAGTGGGAACTTGAAAGATCTTTTTCGATTTTCATTGGATTTAGTTTTTTCATTTCATGGCGTCGAGTTTTGACCGATGGGAAAAAGATCCTTTCTTTAACGCCGCCGAAGAAGTTCAGGAATCTGCAGACAGGTATTATTATTATTATTAATCATTCTTCCAATTAGGTTTTCTTTTTCGATTTTTTCTTTTATTTTATTTTGATTTTGAATTTGATTTTTTTTATCTTCCAATATATGGATTCAATGTTATCTTTCTAATTAATTCCATTGCGTAGGAAACAGACGCCACGGCCAAATTAAAACCCCTTTATTCGTTTTCAATTTAATAATTCTAAGATTTATAAAATTAAGGGATTTTGAAGTTTTTCTCATTATTGATTTGCTATGATTGAAGGGTAGAATCTACGTATAGGACATGGATTCACGCAACCAAAGATGCATCCAGCCCTTGGAACTCTGATGAACTCCGCAGAGATCTTCATACTGCCCTCGGCACTGCTAAATGGCAGGTAATTCATCTAAATTGATTCTACTTTTGAAGGAGTCAAAATTGATTCTAGAGATGTATAATTGATTTTGGCATGTTTGGATGTCATCGAGTAAAATCGATTTTGCCTTTGATTCTAACTTGAAGTTAGGATTTGTAACTAATGAGTCCAAATGTGATTTTTCCAACTAATTTTATTGTTCAACTCACTTTTACATTCAACTCCATTTTAACGAAAATCAATTTTAGTCGCCGGTGAACCAAACACGCTTTTGGAGGAACTAAAATTGATTATGACATTTTTAGTGTATGTTTGGTTTCATTTTTGAAGGAGTCAAAATTGATTCTAGAGGTGTTTATTTTCAAGTATAATTGATTTTACTTCCAGAATTGATTCTAACTTGAAGCTGAAAATTTTGCTTTTGCTAGTAGAATTGTTTTTTAGCATGTAATTTATCATTATCTCACTTTTAATGAATGTATGAACAATCATTAATCAGTTTACCTTTAACTCACTTTAGTTTGAATAAATTTTACATAATCACTTTCTTCAAAATTAATTTTAGCTGCCGCAAACCTAAACAGACATTAGCTAGAATTCACAAATTAGATGCACATATCATTATTGAATTATTATTATGTTACTTTGTTGTAAATTACTAGATTTAATGATAATGAGGAGTTGTTGAATTTTGGTGGGTAATGCAGTTAGATGAATTTCAACGGGCAGTCAGGTCAAGTTATAGCAAAAGCTCAAGCGACGAAGCTAGAAATAGGCACCAAGATTTCATTGTTGCCATTAATGGCAAGATTTCAAAAGTGGAGCATTTGTTACAACTGCAAGAATCTGTTCCTTTAGGTAGCAACAAGGCATCTCTGCCTTGGGTGTCGCTGGATGAAGGAGAGCGAAATGAGCTTGCTATGTTTCTTTCAGGGATGCCACCTACTGGTGGCAAACCCCCTCTTAAATGTACTAGCAGAGACGTTGAAAATCCACAGTTAAGTGATACAGATTCATTTAGAGAAGCGGTGGAGGAGAAACCACACGGACATCGCAGGGTGGCTAGCGCTGATGCTGATATTAGTTCTTGGAAAATTGCTGTTTTGGATGATGTGCAACAATCGACTACCTCTAACGATTCTTCTGCTCATATGCATAAGGTAGCCAGTCTCTCCGGATTTTTTAGTTCCATGGAATCCATCTCTAAGTTCAAGTGGCCTAAGAATGGGTATAGGAAGCTGAAAGCAGTGAATTATCATCAAGAAACTGATGATGCAATACTACCTTCAACTGAATCCAATGCGGTGTGTTCTTAATCTGCTTTTTTTTGTTAATCTGTTAACAGAGATTTGCTTGAGTATTTATAATGCATCTGCCAAATTGATTAATATATTGTTTTTTCACTCCAAAAAGGCCATGAATGCATGCAATGAAAGAAGCAAGAGCTACTTTGATAGTTGTGATGAATGTTATGATAAGCCACTCCACGGGTGGTATGGGGCTTTCCAAAGACAGCTTCAAAGATCTCAGTATCAAATGCAATACAACCGGCCTGTTCAAATAACTGTTTGGATTGTTATTATCCTTTGCTTCACTGGTAAGCTTTGGATCTTTGTGTGTGTGTGTACACAAAAATGTATGCACTTGCTGTCATATGTTTCACACGCAGACATGGGGCTATGTTAGATTTCTACAACTGTTAATTAACAACATGCAATTTGTTTTGGGGAACTTCTAAATATCATGTAAGAATGGTCAGGAATATCAGTGTTAAGTAGGGTGGTTTTGTCGCATTTTCCCCTTTTAAAGCTGTACTATTGAATTTTTCAGTTGGGTGTTTCTACCTACCAAGGGGTGTTGTGTGAGCCTTATTATGCTTTGAACTATACTTGGTAATCTTTGAAGTTTTGGCCCTATGACTCGCGGTTCGATGGAAAGCATATAAGCTATTTTATTCTAAATGCTCTGTTCTGTTGTTGCTAATATGGATGCTTCTGTTCTGTTATCTTTTCCTTTCTTCTCTCTTTAGTATATGTTGGCTAACAGTTTTGTTTTATGTGCAGCTTTAATTGCATTTTATGCAATGTAGAAAGGAAGATGTAGATACTTAACATATCAGTTTTCAGTTGGCGCCAAATGGGGATAAACAGCAAAAAATCTTCCATAGAAGTTCGTAAAATCTATGCTGTTGCTTAAGCAAGCGAGGTTTTTTTTATGGTTCTCGCTGGCATAATTGGTATCAATATAACATGTAAAGTGCTTTGAGATAATTATTTAGAGCCTTCTTTGATCCATTTCCTTACTCTTTTTGTCTGTTTTTTTTGTTGTTGCATTTTCATCTCATGTTCTCATGAATAATTGTGTTTATTCTCTGTTCATAAGTTGTACATGCCAAAGTGAATAGATCTACTAAATGTTGTAATGTATACCAAAGCTTTAAGCTTTGTACATACGAATTGAGGATGAAATATATTATCTTCGTTCTTGTGAACGGAAAGCGCTTGGATCATTGAAGTAGGGGATAGGCACGTATGTGACGTATCTAATTATCTACGATTAATAATGTCCTTTTTTAACGATAAATGAGTATGATATATAGGTACGAGTACAAAATATAGTATTTAAAAAAAATATCTAGATATGGCTACGTCAATGAAAACTGTATTTATTTAATTTTATTTTATTTAAAGATCTGAATTATTCAACTCACTATACAAAATCAAAATAAAAATGAAAAATTGTGTTTAATTACAATAATAAATAAATTCAAATATACAAATAACATTTTAATTATATATAAAAAAAAAAATCAGCAATTTCACTTGCAACAAAATACTAAAGAAAAATAGAGTACAACGAGTATATTACAAATTCCGGTATCAGATAAACTAGATACTAACCCGTGCGTTGCGTGGTAGAATTTAATATATTACTGAATATAAAATAACGATAATATGTAATTTAAAAGTAATATTAATTTTGTTTTATAATAGAATATACTCAAGTGTTTATGTATTTAAAGGTAAATATATTTTTGAATAATTATATATAAGTTAGGTTTGCTTTAGTAAAAGAAAAAGTAAAACATTGTTGACTAATACAATTCATACAAAATATATTTAAATGTGGAAATAGTTTATTCAAGCTTTTTGATTTCATTGAAGTGGTTCTTCTAATAATATATTTGTTAAATAGTTATATATTAAGGCAGAGAGCAATTAAGGGAGAAAAGAAGTTATGTAGTATCAACCAACAATAAATAATGGATTGATTTGGGAGTCACCGTGAAAACTAGATTTAGAGTTTCTCATGGATTTGACTCAAAAGAACTTACAAACATGGATATCATCATTGATCATCAACACACAACTACAAAACAAATATTACTTGTAAGATCACATTCAGAAACATAGCTTCAATAACATGATGATCTAGTAATCAACAGGTTCTGCTCTGGTAAGGACACGGTAACCAAAATAGACACAAGCAAAAAGAATTGGAACTGAAAACTCCAAAAATGCCACTGTTTTTGACTTAGTATCCTCTTTGATCACAAAAGCACTCATCTCTTCGTTCTTTGGTTCCTTGTCCACATCAACATCTTGAACACTTGCACCTTCAAGTACACCAACTTGGTATTTCAGGACTAAATTTTGAGCTGCTTTACTGTGTCCAATAGCATCAAACTCCTTTGTTGCATCCTTCCCTGCAATCTCTACTATTATCTCTTCTCCTCCCGGGTGGTCCACCAAGAACTTTGTCACGTCCAACACCTACAAATTAAAGTTCTAAGTAATTTTTATGTCCTGTGTTTGTTATAAACTCTAAAAAAGTGATTTTGATGTTTGTTATAAATTTTTAGAAACAAATGAAATGATGAAATAAAAATCGAATGTAACATTTTTCAAATAATCACAATTTATAGAACTTATTTTATATAAAAAAAAAAAAAAATTGTAACAGTCATAATTCAACTCATCGGTCTTCTTGAATATTTTATACTATTTATGCCTAAATTGAATTCCTATGCAAGAGGGTCAACAGGGTGGCAAACTTCAATGGCTTATAGCATATTTCTTTGAACCGTGAACAAACTATCCACTGCAGCTTGTTCTAAAAAACTTATGAAGATAATAGTATGTCATCAGTTTTCACATTATCTCTCAATCCAAACAAATGTGTATATGAAATTAATGAGATAGTAAAAGAAGGGTTAATTTACTTACTCTGCCGTTGATCACAAGCCAACAGTTTTTGTTGGATTTGTGTTGAGCGACCTGTGAGAGAGTGAAAACCCTTTGATGTGCCATGGTTTGTAAATAATAATGTTATAGTTTGAAACGATAAGATAGATTGGTAACTCACTTGACTTTATAGAATGCTGGTAGCTAGATATGATATGGTATGATTCATTCGGTTAATGCTACTACCACGTTTTTGCCTTTCTTTCAAGGTTTATCAAGTATCAACTACCAGTCTACCAAACCAATATGACTTCGTTGCATGTACTTTGCACAAGTTATGTTACTTGTAGGGATTTCAATTGGTGTGACATTTTTTGTGTATACTTTTTTCCTCAAGGCAATGGATGGGACCCAAAGTTATGTTATATAATATATGTATAAAATAAATTTCTTTTATATGTTATGTCTAGTTGTTTATTGTTCTTACAAAATTTACAATATCTCAATTTTTCATTTGTTTTATATATGGATAAATTTTAAAAAAATTTACTACCCATTCATAAAAAATAATATGAAATTGATTTTTTTATGCTAGTTCACAAGGATAGGGGTATGAAGGGAATTTTAAATTGTAGGGGTTCTCCGCCTTTGTTCAGTTTACATCTTATTGGTGTCTCAAGATATTGACATCAATATCATTCATAAGGATTTTAAGAGATTTGATTATGTTTTTATTTTGTCTCTATAGATATATATATATATATATATATATATATATATATATATATATTAACAAACATTATCTGAAACTCACATACAACATAAAGATGATTCAAACTTAAATAAAAATATTCAACTTAATAATATCGATGTTTGTCATTTGAGTTAAATAACTTGATATAGAAAGAGAACATAGAAAACTATTGGTCACCGTAGAATGTAATGAAAAAGACTTATTATTATTGTATATTTAAAAATGTCATTGAAACAAAAAAATGTCATTTAATTATATGTATATGCAAAATTTTGTAGAATTTAATTTTGATATACTATTGATAAAAATAATTCTCAATCATCTTATTTGTAATTCATATTCCTAATCTCTTCAAAAAAGTATAGTCTAGAAAATATTCTTGATGATATTCATGGCATAATGATAACAAAATTATCAGATGAAATTTTCTTCAATGAAGGATATTCCGAAAATAAGAGCAATTAATTTAGGTCAAAAGTTACTCCTTTCCTTTACGGTATATTATAAACTAAAAGAAATTTATACTTATTTTTGTATCGCTTATCAAGATCCGAAGGAAAGGGAGTATAATTCATTTTATTGAAAACAACAAAATAGCATTGACATAAATCAGTTCTGACATCCAAAGATAAATAATTACACACTCCCTCTCTCCGTCCTAACATATAAAAAAAATTGGATATATTTAGTCTAAATTTGAACTAAATATATTTTTTTCTTATATGTTGGGACACATAGAGTATTATTCATTTCATAAACTACTACTAACTAGCTGATACAAGTATCCAAGTAACTGCAAGCTATAATGAAACTTGAATGCAATTATTCGAAAGGGCAGTGAACCCAAAGTACTGGGTACCATTTGTATATCTCCACAGGCTTGATGTTATTATGATATATAAGAAATGCAATTTGGGTCCCCATAGCATAGGGCCATGCATCCCGGCCAGATCACATGACCTACCATTAATACGTAGCAATCAACATTAAGTGGAAGGCACATTCATAATGACACAGATGCTATCGTGAACCTCTTACTTCTGGGTTGGGTTTTGACAACTCCATGCTATCACTTTTCTCCTTACTATCAAATTCCATTCCTTGAAATGTGATCCTGGACAACCGATATTTGCTACCAAAAGCAGTACCAAAACCCCAACCAAGTCCTACTCCAACGCCACAACCTCCACCTTCAAAATAAAATTTAATATATTTATTTATGAAAGGTCAAATGCATAATAGTTAATTTGTGGCAAGTTTTGCGGTGGACCATCTTGACAGGTGGTTCATCACATACCAATATCTGAAAATTACTAAAAACACCAACAATGACTGACGCCATCCTCCAAAACTAGAAAGCTCAGTCCTATTTGTCTTCACAGATGAGACAGTGACACGATCGGAACCGATTTAACAAAATTAAGGGAAAACAAAAATGAATTGAGTTGTGAGGCAAACATATATGTTTTCTCTTGGTTTTGCCAAACTGCCTTAGACGTTACAATAAAGAGGATTGTGACTTCTACTTCTGGGGGTGGATGTCGATAATCATTGAAGTTTCAAACAATTTTCAAGCATGGGTCCACAATAGACCCCTACCAGGGTCCGCCATAGAACTGGCCTATTATATAAAAGGTTAAAATAAAAATTGAACCTTGCAAATAACATTTATTGTGGTTAGAGTTAGGGGACCTAAGGGAATTATGCCAACCCTATCTTATAAATTATTGATTCCGTGTCCAACAGATATCATCATTGAATAAGACTAACCACACACCAAAAGGATAAACATTAACAACCACCTTTGATGTAGAGACCTAACAATTAACCATTGGGATATAAATGTTTCGGAATATGACATAGCCATTAAATGCTGAAAATTAAAGAAATAAATAAAAAGAAGGAAGCAAGATTCGTGAGTATTATACCTGCACCAAGACCCAAGAAGTTCAATGGCATGCCTGTGCACCACATAAAGATAGGAGATCAGACAAGTTATCGGTAAGATGGGGAGGAGGGGGAGCTGAAATAGGTTGTCTTGAGCAGTTGCAAAGATAAAATTAACAAAACTTACAAATAAAAATATTCCTCAAATTGAAGGAGGATACAGTAGCAAAAAACTGAAAGATGTCACTACTAAATACACAATTTTTTATTAGGATAATTTAACTGCGTCATTTTTCACTGGAAAAACACAAGAATGGAGAATTTGGCCTGAATTTGCCACACTTGCGAATTGAGCAAGCCAAATATATAAACCAAGTTCTCTGTCATCAATATTGTATAGATTATGTTGAACATTTTGACCGTAACTTGGTTTCTTGTGAGAAGCCAGATAAATTCTAAATCATGCATTCAAATTCTCAGCTCTCGTATATTGACTCCAAATACAAAATAGAAAAGAGAAAATTTCAGACATTACTTCCAGTCCATCTATATAATATGGAAGAGAAAATAATTTTACTACTGAGTGAGACATGACCTTGAGAACAGAATATTTTACAAAAAGTTCAAGTCCACCTATTTTAAATCCTCTACAAAGAAAAAAACTATGAATAAAGATTAAAACTTTCCATCTCGCAGATTTTTCCCACTCCTCTATTTTCCAGATTCAATAGTTACAAATATACAATCAGTTAAATAAGCTTACCTAACAAATTTGTCTAAACTCTAAAGTGACAACATTGAAATTAGAACAGAATAAAAAGGAATTTGAAAAACTAGTTCTGAATTACAAGCATGGTCTTAATAGCAGCTTAATAATTAATTCCAATAGATAAAAAAAAAAACAAATAAGTAGGTAAATGTAGGGAAATAACAAAAATCCAAAATCAAAATTGCAGTCTAATGGCATTGAAAAACAATAGCATACTGTAGCAAATTTCATAAACGAAAAGATTAAAGGGATTTAGAAATGAAATTGAAGCATAGAAAAAAAAATGCAGTAAGATACCTCCGAAACCCCATCCTACACCGAAACCGCAACCAACACCGAAACCTGCAAGACAACATATAAAATATCAGAATTAATGAGATAGAGATTCGAGAGGCTGAACGAGTTTTCAGAAAATCGTGAGAATCAAATTGGCTTACCAAATCCGACGCCGGCTCCGTTGAAGTTTGTGATGACCATTTCGTTCTTTCTGTCTGTGCAGAACACTGAGTCATAAAATAAAAATAAAAATAAAGAAGCAAAACTGAAAAGTTAACCAGCTCAATGTAGTGTTACAATGTGGAAACTGAAAAGCCTTTTGGATCAGGAAACTCGTACTGGACCTGAACCCAAGACCCGAGTCCACTCCTAAGAATTTCTTTGGACAAAGCTATGACTTGAAAAAAGATTTAAATATTTTTCTTTTGTCTTAATCGTATATTTATTATCTCTATTTTTATTGATTTACAAAATTAATCTCTCTATTTAAAATTCGACACTTTTAATCTTTTCCTGACTTTTTAATTAAAAAATAATGATTAAATGTTTTATATAATGTGACATATGATAAACATCTAAGAAATTAAAATAAAACTTAGCTTTTAACATCGAATTTTTCATATTTTTAATTTAATTAATGACATGTGAATAATTAATGAATCTAGATAGTTCTATATCATAGAATAATATGTCACGTCATTAAAAATATGTCAAATTGTCATTTTTTAATTCCAAAATATAAAATAGAAATTAAAATTGTCGACTTTTTAAATAGGAGTATCAGTTCCATAAATTAGTAATAATAAAGAGATCACGCAATTAAGCCTATATTTTTTAGTATAAAAAAATGAAAAAAAAATATTTTTACTAGTATTTGTGTAAAATGTTTTGCTTACCATAAGAAATAAAAAATATATTTCAATTCAAAAAGGAAATGACTTTCTTTTATGTTATCAATAAATTAAATCAGTTCGATTAAAT
>JBBPBP010009777.1:63982215-64006963 GCA_037974735.1 Cicer chorassanicum | reverse complement strand
CACGATGATTTTCTCATTTGAATAATATCACACATATTAAAAAATACTATAAATAAAAAATATAATATTATTTTTATTAAATATGTATAAATAAAAAATATAATATTATTTTTATCAAATTATCTTTATTAAATATTAATGCATTATTAATATTATAAATACACAATAAAAATAAATTAAATTGTAAATTATATGTAATATTAATTAAAAGGTATAATTAAAAAATTATATAAAAAATTAAAAAAGTTATTTATTTTAACATATATTTTTTTCCAAATGAATCAATTATCATAATTATCATAAAATAGAAGGAATATGTTATTTTTAGGTAGAAATGAAGCATGCCTTTTTATCATTCTTTAATGTGAAAGACTAAATTTCTTTCACTAAAATGCTTAATTATTTTTTCAGACGTCACGTGACTGATCATAAGATGTGTGGGAATGGAATGCCCCGGAACAATAGGGACTTATGGGCGGCTTGTGTGGTTCTTCGTTGACGAGCAGAGTACACTAGGTGTCTTGGGAAACATAATTTGTAGAAGGAAGGTATGTTTTCCAATAGAGAAGTGTGCCATTTTGGACGGAGAGGGAAGGAGTTTTTTTTATTCTTCTTTTGTTTAACAACAATATTTGACATTTGGCCCCTCTTTAAATATTATTTCCTCTCTCCAAATAATTATCCATTTATAATTTCTTTTTTAAATAATTGTAATTTTTAATATAATATTAATTATTTTTATTATTTAGACTTTTTAATTAATATTATCTGTATTATTTTTAATTATTTTTAAGTTATTATTTTCTATTTTATACTTATGAGTTAAAATAATGAGAATCAACCAATAATTAAAAAAATTAATATAGTAACATTATTTTTCTATTTACTTTATTTATCATTTATTTTTAATCTATGTGAAATTTTCAACTTCAACAAGTATTATAAATCAAAGAGTACATTGTTTTAAGAGTTTAATGGATTTCTAAATTAGTTCTATAGTCACAACCAATTAGAATTAACTATATATTTTTTTTTTATTTTCTTCGTTTCATTTTAAATATTTTATTTGAGTTATACATAATTTTTAATAAATTGATCAACTGTAATGATTTTAATGATAAAATGAGCTTTATTTAGATGAACATCTTATTAGTTATAATTTGTGAAAAAATTTGATAGGTTGACATATAATAAAATAAGAGTATATTAGTAATAAAAAATTAATGTTTCTAATAATATTATAAAATAATAAATAATTTAAGATAAAAAATCACAAATGAAACATTTAATATAAATCAAATAGAGTATGTGATAGCATTAAAGTGAAATGAAATACATAAATCTTATTTGATGATAAATATAAAATTATTTTATATTAAAATTACATATTTTCTTTTCTCTTGTTTTAACGGAATAGTGGAATACATATACCCGGTCAAAATAAAAAAACATGCACCTTTCGCGTAGAACAGTAAAAACTAAAGAACATAAAGACTGGACAAAACAACTTCCAAGTTCCAATGTATTTACTACGTTTGATTTAATTTTTTGGCTGGAAGTACTATGTTTGATTGTACTATCTCTATATCTTTCTCATATACCGCTCCCGATCTCTTTCTTTATATATCTTCTATCTCTATCTCATTGTTTCCTCTTTCTCCCACTTCTCTGTCACTCTTCCTATCTCGTATATTTTTCTCCATTCCCTATCCTCTTTATCTCTAGCTCTCTCCCTCCTCTCTCTCTATATATATATATAATGAATTATACAATTGTTATGTTTTTTTTTTTTTGCATTTGTATTCTTAACGCATGTCTCAATAATCTTTGTTAGCATTTTCCTATTTTTATTTGTGTTGCTTGTTGTCTACCAAACACTGTACAATACAATAAATTGTTCAATAAGTTGAAAATTTGTATTGTACTATTATGTCCATTATGTCTAGTATTTATTGTTTTGATAATCAAATAGACACTAAAATTAAACTTTAAACAATATTTTAAAAATTAAATTGGATAGTCGATCCAACCTATTGAACCGAAAACCAAAACTATGACCAGTCTGATTAGTGTACTCAAGAAACAAAATTGAAATAATGTCACTAACTCGAGTGTAAATCGATAACTTTGATGAAAATTAATTTTGTTTGTTGCTTTCACAAATATTGATATAGTATTTTTATTATTAAATTAATGTATTTGATCTAAAATTTAGATTAAATATATCAACTTTTAATCTATTTTACTTATATTTGATTCTAGAGAAAATATTATAATTAATTATTCATATGTCTATTATGTCTCTACACGTGACAATGATTGTAAATTGTCTTTATATAAATACTATTTCAGTTTTAAATATAAGTAAGAGTATTTTCAAAGAAAGTTGATGTATATGATTCAAAATTTAGACTAGATACATTCATTTTCATTGACTTACTTTTACTTATATTTAAGATCGAAAGGAATAATATTTTCATGTATATGGTTCATGGAGTTTAACTAGTGATTATTATGTTAAATTTTATATTAGACCTTCCTAATTGTAAGGACTCTCTGTTTTAATAGTTAGTTATTATTTAGTAGTTAAGCATTTCAATTCGTGAGTTTATAGGAGAGTTTGTTAGGTCTCCAAACCTTAGTATATAAGGTGTCTTTCTTTCTCCTTTTTGTTTTTAGGAAAAATCATTGTGTAAATTACATTTCATCTTTTTGACGATGAACAATAAACAGGGAAGTTTTCAGTTTACCTTTTTCCAATAGTCATACTATTGTTGATTTTTGTTTTGATTTCATTCATATGGATATATAGGGTGCCTTTTCTGTGCCATCTATTTTTGGTTACAAGTATTTTTTAACGGTTGTTGACGCCAAGTCTCATTTCTGTTGGATTTAACTCATGAAATTGAAGTCTGAAACCTCTTCTTTAGTTAAATCATTTGTTTCCATGGTCAAAACTCAGTTTGGTAAAACTGTGAAATGCACAAGTTCTGACAATGGAAACAAATTTTCTCTTAAGGACTTTTATCAATCTCATGGGATTATCCATCAGACTTCATGTGTAGAAACGCCTCAACAAAATAGCATTGTTGAGCGTAAGCATCAACACATCTTAAATATTGCACGCGACGTCATGTTTCAATCACATTTGTCTATAAAATTTTGGGCCCATTCTATCATTCATTCAATTTTTTTAATCAATAGGTTGCCATCTAAATTTCTTAAGTTTCACTCTCCATATCATGTTCTGTATGATTGTTTACCTGATATATCTGAGTTAAGAGTGTTTGGTTGCTTGTCTTATAATTCTACTTTAAAGTCTAATAGAAAGAAATTTGACTTTCGTTCTCATAAATGTATTAATTTGGGACATAAACCTAATACAAAAGGTCGTGTTCTTTTTTATTTACACAGTAAGGAGATTTTGATTTCACATGATATTATACTCTTTTAAAATGTTTTTCCTTTTCCTTTTGTTTTTGATGTACAACGCCTAACTTTGTTGGTTCTTCCATGCAACAATCAGGTACAATCTATCCTATTTCTAATTACATTTCTTATGATCATTTGTCTTTACCTCATAGAATTTTTTCTTTAACAATCTCCTTAATTAAAGATCCTTCTTGTTACTCTACTGCTATTAAAGACAAAAGTTGGAGGTTGACCACACAATCTGAGCTTGATGCTCTTAATTCAAATGATACTTGGGAATTAACTACATTGCTTCCTAATAAGTCTGCCATTGGTTGAAACTTTTAGTCATGTGATAAAAATGACTACTTTACATTTGTTGTTATCTGTTGTTGCTTCTCACAACTGGTTTTTATTTCAATTAGACATTAACATTGTTTTTCTCCATGGAGATTTGGTTGAAGATGTTTACTGAAACTACTTCCTGGTCTTCATGTTGAAAATAGAAATTTGGTTTGTAATATCAAACAATCACTTTATGGGTTGAATCAAACAAGTCGTCAATGGAACTCTAAACTTTGCAACACTTTAATTGAGCTTGGCTTTATTCAATCCAAAGCTGATTATTCTTTGTTTACAAAACATACATCTATCGGTTTTACTATTATATTAATTTATGTGGATGATCTCCTACTTGCAGGTGATGATATGAATGAAATCACACATCTCAAATATGTCATGCATTCCAAATTTAGTATTAAAGATTTGGGTGTACTTAAATAGTTTATAGGCTTTGAGATTGCAAGGAACTCCAAAGACATCTCAAGGAAATACTATTTGAACTTATTGGAGGACACGGGTCTCTTGGTTTGCAAGCCTTCATCCACACCCATGGATCCTACTCTCAAATTACACACAACTTTTGGCGATTCTCTTTCTGACCCTACTCTTTTTCGTCGTTTAATTGGAAAATTGCTTTATTTAACTCATACGAGCCCTAATATTTCTTTTGTTGTTTGTAGGTTGAGCCAACTTCTATCCTCTTCTACTACTCTTCACTTGCAAGTAGCTTACAAGATCCTACGTTATATAAACACTAGTCCTGGTCGCGGATTATTTTACAATAATTCCTCCTCTTTAAGTTTGAAAGGGTTTCACGATTCCGATTGGGGGGGGGGGGTGTTTGGATACTAGAAGATCTATTTATGGGTTCTGTTTTTACATTGGATCATTTTTTATTTCATGAAACAACAAGAAGCAACCCATTGTATCTTGTTCATCCTCTAAAGCAGATTATCATGTTCTTGCACATACTACATGTTAAGCCCAATGGTTATTATATCTCCTTCATGACTTTAGAATTAATCACTCCACTTATGTCCAAATTTTTGTGTGATCATGAGTCTGCCATACACATTGCTTCCAACCCTGTTTTTTACGAACGCACCAAATAGAGTGAGATGGATTGTTACATCATCAGAGACAAGTTACAAGCTGATGTCATTCATCTGCTTCCTATTCCTTCGCCTAATCAGATTGCGGATTTATTTTCTAAACCTTTGCATTTTGGTCCTTTCACTTTCTTTACTTTCAAACTAGGATTAGTTGACATCCATTCTAGTTTGAGGGTGTTAGACCTTCCTAATTTTATGGACTTTCTATTTTAATAGTGAGTTATTATTTAGTAATTAATCATTTCAGTTAGTGAGTTTACAGGAGAGTTTGTTAGGTCTCCAAACCTTAATATATAAGGTGTCTTTATTTCTCCTTTTGTTTTTTTAAAAAATCATTGTGCAAAATACATTTCATCTCTTTGATGACGAGCAATAAACAATATATTATGTGTTAATATGATGATAATTAATAGCTGTATTGGTGAAAAAGATCACATCATTGTGTTCTCTTTTGAGGAATAATTATTTATGCTTGTGATTTAATATTTTCATTTCTCCTAATAATCAAGTGTTTTTATTTGAGTCACTTCTTTTATATATATTTATATATAAGTAGTTTTTTTTATTATAAGAAAACATCACTCATTTATCAAATATTGTTTCACCAATAGTATGAGTTCAATACTCTCTATTGATTTGTCTTCAAATGAAATTTATTAATCTGTTAAGTCCAACCATTTGATGGTTACTCCTTCGGTTCCACTGCAATTATTTCTTATGACCATTACATAAATTAAATTTAAAAATGATGAACGAAGAAAAATAATAATGATAAATACAAAGTCAAATGAAATATCAAATATCTCCATGTTCAGCATTGTTGCCTAGTAGTATTATATTGAAAATGGAAATGTGGTCCTCTCCATTATTCAGAGTGGTGCTTATGTGTTGGGTTATATATGATCAGTCACAGTTTTCTATATTTCATAATTAGCCATTCTACTATGTGTCTTTAATCTCCTTCTCGCTCTTTCCATCTTTCTCCTTTCACCATCTTTCACGTGAAAAGGTTCTTCCATAATGGTAGACAAGCCTAAAAAACATCATATAACAAAGTATTCTAGGTTATTCACCCTTATGTGTAAAATAAACACTATAAAGTTCAAATAAAGTATACATTGCATTGCAACTTTAGTGAAATCGTTAAATTTAAGTACAATAAGTATCGTTTAATTTTGTTCTCAGATTCAACGATTTTGGTTTGGTTGCAATGCAATTAACTTACATGGTCAAACACTTACTTACCTGGCATGAAACTCGTCTTTTCCATTATCATCACCTTCTTATGATCATAGGGTAGCTCTTCATAGTTGCTCTTATTCTCGATCTCATCCCCTTCACTATCACAAGTGTTTTCCACAACAACATTATGTATGACCTTTGACTTCAAACGAGCAGTAGCAAAGAGCCACGTGACATCCATTTGTTTGCATATCATCCTAACAACATGATATGGAACCTTAACACGCTTGTTCTCATCATTTGACTTAACAAAACCATTCACAAGCATCATGCAATCCATAAGACTCTCTTTAGCCATTCCTTTCATATCATAAGCTTGTGACCTTCTCCAAAGACTTTTTCCATGCATGTTTGTTGGGTTAGAGAGACAAAGAGCACGTGTTGAATCACTTATAGCTGAATCCACATTTTTAAGCAGCAAATTACACTGTGCTTTGTTACTATAAAGCACCATTCTTTCATTTCTAAACCTCAATGGACAAATATCCAATGCTTCACAATATTTCAATAAAGCTTCTTCAACTCTTCCCAAACTAAAAATGTGATTCCCTTGTTTCTTCATTAACCTCACAATAACCCTTTTTTCCTCTAATTTTTCATCACACATTAGTCTCTCCTTTTCCCTCCTATCCTTCAAATCCACCACTTTTTGACCATTGGATTTCAATTTATAATCATTACAATGCTCAAGAAGTAGCACTTTTATGATGGTGTCACCAACATTTAATTTATCACCAAGGCTTCTAAGTTCAATCAAATCAACAAGACATGAAACAGCATCAAAATCAATAACTTTGTACCTTGTATTCACATCCTTGAGAAGCAATACAAGACATTCAATACCAAGATACTGCCAATCATCACAAGATCTTGAAAGTTTACATAGAAAGTTTATAACTTTTGGTGACTCGGCAATTTTTTTCCTTCCCATGTTATTATAACAAAGGATTCTAATGAGTCCAACACCAGCTGATGAAGTTTGATTTATCAATCCACCCCGCATATCACATAAATCATTTAAAAACTTCTTTTTACATATTAAATTCAAAGACTTATCTTTGCAAGCAAAACAATTGAGAAGATAAATAGACCAACATTGAAGTTGACTAGTCCATTTTTCAACTTTTAGATTCTCCATTTCCAAATCACCTACACCTCTTGTCATCAAGTTTCTGTGATACTCAACTCTTCTCTTCTTTGAAACAAATTCAACATAGATTTTTTCTAAGCATGTTGAAGCTAAGTTCATGGTTAATTTCACTACCTCTGTTTCAAACTCTGCCACTGATTTAAAAGTACTATTGTAACTTGCTAAATGACCAAGTGCTCTAACAGAAACTCTTTGCTCAACCCAACTCATTTTTCCTCTCAGAAGCTCTAACAATGGTGGTATAACACCAGATTGAACAGCTATCTCTGCAAACTCTTGTTTATTCATTGTGTAAGAGCCAATAATATGAGCAGCATAATAAGGTATGTATATGTTTTGATTTTTATGAAGCCAAGTTCTGTTTTTTGTACCTTTGTTGATAAGTTTGGCCATGCAGTTGAATATGCCAAGTGAAGGAAACTCTGGATCGTTGGGTTGGGTCATGGCGATGTTCCATAGTCCACTGAGGACTAAGACATGTTCTTGATTGTCTGTTAGAGGCATTTCCTTGAAGTAGGTTGATGTTTTTATTCTTCTGAGAGTTCTGTTTGGTTCTTTCATGATGCAGAAGAAACAACAATGGCTGCTACAAAGGTGAGTATTTGGAGAGTCTTCTGTTATGTCATCAATGGTGTTGTATGGAGTTTTGGGAATGATATCATGATGGGTTGCTATTTTTTTCTTCATTTGTGAATACATGGTTTGTGTGATTTGTGAAGTTGGTTGGAGGGTTTTTAGATCAGCTTTTAAGCTTTGGCTTGGTGCTTATAGTGATTTATACAAAGAAGATAACTGTGGGGGGGTTAAGTTTGAAATATCAAGTAATGTAAAAAATCAATGGTATAGTAACATGATGTGACACAAGTGGTAGATGTTTGAGTCTGCTGACCATTTGATTGAAAGTTTAATATTTGGTTGGTGCATATGAAAAAATATATGTTATAGAATCCAACCCATTAAATAAATCTCAGTTAACTCAATTGATTAGTCTTTTTAATTGTGTGCACTAGATACATATGTTTAAAAAATACAATGGTATGATCACTTACATCTACAAGTAGATAAATGGCATGCTTTCATATAATCCCATAAAAGCAGTTTCTATCTCAGGAAGAATATTTGCATGCTTTTTTTTTTTTCTTTCTTTTCTGTAATTAGTATATGAGAGATATATTTTGCATACTTTTTTATCTTAATCTCATGCACCATTTTTCACCATATTAATTATATATTTGTCATGTTAGGTGGGGATTAAAATGACATAAAATTAAGGTAAAAAGTGATCAATCATGGGCAAATTTTTAAAACATTAAGTGCTTCCCACATCAAAAGCGAGCACAAGTGGTACATTGTAGTTATTGTTCAAGTTCAACACTTGTGAAAAACTTCTTTACCGTTAGTTTTTTAATCCAATTGTATTAACCTTTCTCATACAAGAGTTTTTGTCTTTATGTGACAAATAGGATCACGTAACCAATTTGGTATTTAATTTGCATCAAGTGTATACAAATTTGACATGAAGCTTCTAGTAAATTAAGTTCATTTGTCAACAACTCTAATGGTCTATCTAGTCTTATGCCTATAAAGCCCTTCTTTAAGCAAAAAAGTGTATAAAGTATTATTAAACATAAAGTATATAATGGAATTTCACCTAACTTTAGCCCACAATTCTCTCTGATTTGTTCAGTTAAATATTTTAACAGCTTAAGTTATTATAATATGTGAAGTGAAATGAAGCAAAGGTAAGGGACCACAACTTCAAATGAGAAGAAACCCTCCTGCAAATAAAAATATTCATCACCATTGCCCTTAGAATAGAAAGCATAGTACTATATATAGATTAAAAACAGAATGAAGTACAGATGGTGGTGGTCTCAAGAATATGCGGCTGCCGTTGGTGGAAAGCATCAAAAGTATGCTTCTTAGATTTTATCTTTTTCTTAAGAAGATTATATATAACTTAGACATGCTTCAAAGATTCATTTAACTATTCCAAAATGATTAACTCTGGGATTTTATTAATTGTTTGTTCGTACCATTGGCATTGAAAAAATAACGGTAACAGGTTCTATGGTTATGATGGCAAACACTAGATGTTTGGACACATCAAACTATGCATGAATTTAGCATGAATTACTGTTTCAAATGTTGTTCAAAATCCTAATCCAATTTGTCCCGTGTCATCCAATGAAAGTTTCACATGCTAGTTTACCAGGGTCTTATTATTATATGTAATGATACATGGACTCCCACTTTTTTTACATTCGTGCGTGCAAAAATATAGTTAATTCAGTTGAATAGATGAATAATTCAAATTGCAGCATAAAATATAGTTAATTCAATTACACGATTAACCACAATTTTTAGCGTGGTCTAAATTAACCATCTACTCAATTGAATTAAATACATTTTTTCACGCAATTAACCATGTGTCGCATGTGTACAAAAAGAAAAAGATGGGTGTTCATGAAACAATTTTGTATTATTATACCTTAAGGAAGGGGAAGTAATGGATGGCAAGACCAGGGCTTGTAACAGTTTTCAGTCACTAACATAGAATGGTACTTAGAGATCACTTTGGAAGTATAACTTGTCTGTACCTTAGTAACTAAATAGATTTAATGTAGACACATGATACTTAATAATGAAACATTCTTTATTCATCCCTAGGGGCTAGGGGGGCAATTGTTTTGTCACAACCATATTGAAAAGACTAAACTTCAAAAAAAATATTTGTGTGTCTAAGTTAGACAAAATTACAATGACATTTTGTGATTTTTTTTAAGCTGTAAAATTTAGCTTTTGTCAAAATCGTTGTGTCTAGACATAGACTAATTAAGAGATTTATGCAGGGTACAAGTCAACAACTTTATATTGAAAACCAAAGTCATCCAAGGGGCGTGATGCATGTTAGTTTGGTTGAGTGATGATAACTGATAAGGAGTTTGGTTTTCTTTTCTTCACTAACATTTTGGTTTCTAATTTTGTGAAATGTGAATAAAAAGAGTGTAGGCAGTAGGCACCAGATGATATTGCAGTTTGCACCCTTTATTGAATTACCTTTATTAAGAATATAATTACAAAAAAAATGTAGCTACTTTTCTCAGTCATAAAAATCAGTTCCTTTATGATGAAGTAAGCCTTGAAATAGTTCTAATAAGGACTACATAGACTTAACAATCTTCACAGCGCAATGAATTGTCAATACACATTTCAGGAATAAGAAGAAACCATAGATCCAGAAACAAAATGTAGCTT
Source organism: Cicer chorassanicum (assembly GCA_037974735.1). NCBI lineage: Eukaryota > Viridiplantae > Streptophyta > Magnoliopsida > Fabales > Fabaceae > Cicer > Cicer chorassanicum. Next base: position 63,996,448 of record JBBPBP010009777.1, on the reverse strand, counting down.
CCTCTAACTATATAATTTGCATGAAAGTACTAAGAAAAATTCTTAGGGGTGCAAACAGTTATGGTGCTTCCAAACTTCAAATCCATAATTAATTAATGGATTTAATTTATATATACTATTTGTTTAAAAGCTTTTTATAAAATTAAATCTGTCAATTAATTTAGGTGAAATTTGATCTTCAAGTTGAATGCTTTCACAGAAAGACTAACCATATTGTTCAATAATTATCTGCTGATCTCAAACTGAAAACAAGTGAAAAAAAATAAAGCTTGCTATGCATAATCATCCACCAAAAAAAAACCACAACAGAATGTTTGAATTTGCTTTTGGGGATATGAAGATGATTGTCTCTATTAACAACTTTGATGAGACAATGACCTGCAGCAGAAAAGTACACTTGACAACCTTTGCTGCAATATCTAGGCTAAAAGTGTTAAACTTAGACAACTAGGCTAATGCAGATTTTCCCCTTTGCTAAACATCCACTTTCCAGGTAATGTTATGCACAGATTTGCAGTAAATTTGAAAGAATCACGGTGTACCACTGCAATTTAGGCAAAACCTACACTCTAGAACTACAATAAACTGACGATGTCACTGTGAATTCACCAAACTCGCCGTCAATACAAACATGCACTCACATTGCCTGCATGCGGTTTTAGTATAGTCGATGTCCTCGAGGAACTTTGGCGTGGTCTTCAGCTGCTCCAACAGCACTCTTCATCTTGAGACCTAGAGGAAACTCACAGGCTTCAGTCACAGAAGCAAACCTAAGCTCAGCTGGAGGAATGAAACAGTCCAAAGAAAGGCCAGGGACATTGAAAGCCACTTCCTCAATTATCCATGCTTCTTCCATCCTGGTTTTAGTGTGGCTCATTGCCGTTTCACCAAACTTGAAAAGCGTCACTTGAGAACGACCTGAATGAGCAATCATAACCCCCTCAACAGGCTTGTAATCATCAAGAAATGAATTAATGGTGGTCTCCCAATAAACAGCATCGCCTCCGTTGTTCTGAATCCGAGTCAAATGAGAGTCTTCCAAGTGAATAAGAAGTCCTGTTTTCTGACTAAAGTGCCCAAGCAAAACATGTCTTATGATCTCTGCTGAGCCTTCACTTCTGGCTTTTAATGTGGAAGGATCTGAACATATTTTGAGAATGAAACAGTCCTCTTCATTTATCTTCTTCTCTCCAATACATCTTGCATTGATAAACATGCTTGCAGTTGTTCTTGGATCAAGACCCTACAGACAGAAACTTACACATATGATTATCTGAAAATTCAGATTAAAGGTGTGTCTGAATGTCCGACATACATCATCGTCCCACATTAACGTGCAACTTACACATGATTAATTACACAATCACTTCTATTTTCTCCATTACTAACAGTGTTAACATGTCAGTGTGAAAATCAGATAACAGGTAAAGAAATGAAACCTGAAGAGCACGTCTTAAAGGCCTAGGTGGCCCTTTAGCTGCATGTGGACCAAGCCAAGGTGTGTGGCGCCACACAAGCTTCCCATTGCAACCAGCATGAACCTTGCTACCACCAAGAGAAAGCTCCACATACCACATGTCTGGCTTCATCTGCCACAAGACAAACCCGCCGGATTCTGCAGCTTTGGAGGGATTCCGAGTTCGCACAAGCTTGTTAGCCGTCTCGAACTCAGAAGCAATCATCCTCACCTTTCCCATTGCATAAGCATTGTAAATGGAATCCTGAAGCTTCAACCCTCCAGAAGCAGCTATGTACTGATGCAATATATACTGAGCAGAAGATGTTTCCTGTATCAACACAACACCCAATAAGATATTAATGCAAATCTGTGGTAATCAATTAATAGTAATGATCTTATAAAAATAAAAGAAGATAACTTTTTTTAAAGATCAACATTCAACAACACAACCTTATAAAAAAACAAACATTCAACAACACAACACAATACTAGAAAGGGGAAAGTTGTCAAAACTCATGTATGTAGATGTCAGACAGAAGACACATTTTCGATCTGAAGTATTTAGGATTGAAGAAGAAAGTGAGAAACTAACAATGGGAGTGTCTTTGATGGCAAGGTGAGGAAAGGGGTCAGTAGTGCAGACATGGAGAGGGGCAAGAGGTGCACCCAAAACACCAAGCAGCAACCTAAGATCGGAAGAGGAGGAAACAGAGAAGCTACATTCTGTTTCTTCGGGTCCTTCCTTCAACGGAGACATTGCTTCCACTAGTGGCCTCACCGGAGTGGAAGGGAAAGTTGCTCCAAGTGGAGGAGGAGCATGGTATTTGTTCCTCCGGCGGAGCAAACTCGACATCGGAGAACTAGTACTCGCCGGAGAGAAGCCTTTGATAAAATCTTCTTTGAGAGCCCAAAACAACCCTTGTTTCTTCTCCATTGTTAGTGTTACCTCGAGTTTGTGTAAGGTAGTATAGTATACTAGTAGCAAAATAAAGAGATATTGTAAACGCGAGAAAAAGACATGACACTTGAATTAATTATTATTATTATATACTGGTATGGTATCGTATGAGTTTAATTTGGAAATGGAAAGGGACAGAGAGGAAGAGGAACAGAAGTGATCTACTGTAACCAATGAATGGATGAAACTGGGCAGTTGAAGTTTGATATCTGGTCCTGACACGCTGACAATGCTTAACACACGGGAAATCAAACGGCAGTTAGTGTTTCCGTTTTGTTAGCAACGGTCAATAATAGTCCGTTACGGTCAAAACACCCTTTTCCTATGTAATTGTTACCTCTCTACAGTAACTAGAAAGGAATCATATCACATATGATATGAGCACAGCATGTTCTTAATGAGATTCCTCCGTCCTCTGACTACTAGTACAAACAAATACAATCAAGCCAAGTTTTAGGAACATCAAACACACCGTCTCTTTCTACTTTATGGACGAGATTAAGGCTCCAAATATGTCCCGCTTTGCTTAAATTGTCCAACTTATTAGGTTATTTGATGTATTCTCTCTATTTCAAAATAATTTTTATTTTAATTTTTTATCATTTCACACATATTATTAAATTATGATAAATAAAAGAGAAGAATAATTTTATCAAACTATTATTATAAAATATTGGTTGATTTCAATTATCATAAATATAAACTGAAAAGATAAAAATTAGAAGTGATAATATATTATTAATTAAATAATATAATTGGTAAAAAAATTAAAATTGTATTGAAAATTAAAATAGACAATTATTTTAGGACAATTTTTATGATATAAACGAAGTATATAATATATAAACAATAACTATAAACAAAATAAAATAATTAAATACAATTGTAAAATTATAATATAATAGTTTTGAGAGAGAATAATAAGTATAGATGTCATAAAGTGGAAAAAAAATAGGTGTCAAATTTCTAATAGGATATTTTATACATAAATACAAAGAGTTTTTATTATAAAAATATAAGAAATTTTTTATTTTATTATTAACGACCACATACGTGTTTTTTAAATACTACTAATTTAATAAAATATATATATATATATATTAAATTAATATTAATTAAATCACTATTTTATTAATAAAATTACATATTATTACTTTTGAAAATATTATAAACGTCCTTAAAATTTCAACAAGATATCTGAAATAATGATTTTTGTACTTTACTGGTCAAATACTTGGGTCTTTCAACATGTATTTTGCCCTCCCTCTTATTTGGAAACGGATTTCAGGATTTTCTTACTTTCTCCCCTCGACTTCCACTTAATTGCACAGCAAAACAGGATAAGAGCACGTGGGATAGTTTAAGCTCCTTGCCTTGCAGACACACATGCCATCTTTTCTTGTCAATTCAACTTCTTAATCTTTTAAGCTTTAGCAACCCGGTCTAGAAATAACTATATATTTTTAGATATGTAATTATGAGTTTATTTTCTACATAAAAGATAATTCATTGCATAGCTAAAACTACGATAATATATATAGATGATTAATTACAAGTTTTACTTTTAACTGTATTTAAAATTATATAATCCATTTATGTTATATATAATTAAATTTATGTTGCATTATTAAATTTAACATAGTTATGTTGTATTATATAGATTTGTTCAGAACAAATCGTTTATACGAAACAAAATTATAAATAAATGAAACCAATACATGTTGAATATAGACGCACGTTAATTTATTTTATCTTATTTTTACTACAATGTCATTAATAATGTTATAATCTCACACGTTGTAATAAGGGAAAATGCGAACTTCTATTTCCAAAGGTTGTTGGAGTATAAGTTTAAGTATAGAAATTTCATATTAAATAAAAATTAAGAGCACTCATGAATGAATATATATATATATATATATATATATCATAAATCAATACTTTAAAATTTGCAGTTATTATTATTTTATTATTATTATTATTCTCCGATGTCTTTGGCACCCACTGTGATCCAAAAATAGTATCAAAACACATGGTTTAACTTACATGTGACTAACTCTTATATTTAAAATCAATCTATAATTAAAAAAACATAATTTAGTAAATTGACTATTATTATTTTTTTTTGTCGTAGATAAAATGATAATGAAATTCACACACAACAAAAAGATCACAGGTTCGAACCTCGAGACATGACTATTATCATTCTTCTAATAATTTTATTGTTTACTATATGTGCAAAAATCTTAAATAGAGAGAATATTTTATTTTACTTATTATAAAATTTATTTTTCAATTTATAGAGTTAAAAATAAGCTGAATTTAATTTGATTGAAGGAATTTAACGTCTACGATGAGTTATCAGGTGAAGTAAATTATTTTTCAATTGGTACAAAACACTCGTGTAAGGCTCAAAATGAGTTGAGTTGAGTTGAACTTAGTTAGATTGATGAAATTTAATGTCTACAATGAATTATGAGGTTAAGTAAGTGTGACAAGAGTTACTCCTCAAATCAATGTATAAATATGTATATATAAAAAACAAATCAAATTACACTTATATAATACTATACTAATGTTATACCATTCAATAACGTTTTACTCATATATATATTTTCTAAATTTGACCTTAGATCAAAAGACTATATAATATAGATTATCTCTATAAATTTTTAAATAAATCTATAAAACCGTTTGATATATTGTTGAAATTCGTCAAAATTAACAACGCTCTTATTTATGACATTAATTTTGATACACTTCAATAATCTATCAAATGATTTTAAATTTAGGTAAACATGTATAGAGATGATCTTATGTGATATAAACTTTCAATACGACGATCAAATATGAAATATGTGTATCAAGTAAAACATTAATTGAACGATGTAACATTTATATATATATATATATATATATCATTTGTTCATGAACCAAGCAAATCCAAGTCATATAACTTAAGTACAACTCATTTACAAGCTCAATTAGCTGAAATTTAACTTATTTGATTTTCAAACAATTTTCAAAGAACTAACTAGTGAATGAAGTGGCCAACTATTTATGAGTTGGTTTTGTTCAGTGTAAGCAAGAGGGGGTTCCTTATAAGTAAAGACCACATGACAACTTCCTAACATTTCCCTTTCACCTACCATTCATTAATTCAGGTACTAAAAAATACACCCTTTAACTGGCTCACACTTCCACGGCACGAACCTAGTACTAAACTTTCAATGTTCTTTAAAGCCTTGTTTCCTTTCATTGATTTGGTGACAGCCACCCCATAACCAGCTTCCACCCCTCTATACTATTATATATACTTCTATACCCCCTTCTCTTTTACTCATTCACTCTACTCTTAAATTAATCAAGATGAAGCTTGCATTTGCATTACTCTTTCTCTGCCTTGTCCTCAGCTCCTCATTGGAAGTCTCATTAGCTGGTTCTGGTAAGCCAATATAGATTTCATTTGTTTAAGATTTTTTGGAGAGGATTTTTTTTTTAAATAAAAACAATCATTTTATATATTTAAGTTCTGTTTGTATATGTTTTTTTTTTTAAATTATTTTGTCAAAAAATGATTTTTATGGCAAAAAATAAAAAACTATTTTAATTAACTTTCGAAGAAAAACAATTTTAATAGCAAAGAAATATTAAATACAATTTTTTATTTATAAATTTAAACAAACACAAAATAGGTTCTATTTTTGTGAAAATATTCTCTAATTCATTAATATTAAAATTAATGAATGTGTTTAATTTGTTTCAATAAATTACTATACTTTATACCTTATAATAGACATAAATATGAAGCTTGATTTGGTTTATTAATTAACTAATGCAATATGGTGGATTTAGCTTTCTGTGACACGAGGTGTGGTGAAAGGTGCTCCAAAGCTTCGATGCAGGACAGATGCTTGAAGTACTGTGGGATCTGTTGTGAGAAATGTAATTGTGTGCCCTCTGGAACTTATGGGAACAAAGATGAGTGTCCTTGTTACAGAGACATGAAGAACTCAAAAGGTCAAGGAAAATGCCCTTAATTCCACAATTCATGTTTAACTATGTCCTGTCATACTAGCTAGCTAACTTTTTTTTCTTCTCTTCCCTCCACTCCATGAGATTAATTTTATTTGAGACGCGTGATAGCGTTTCAGCAAATGTACTGAAACGTCGCAAGTAATAATAAAACGGTAATACCAAGTATCGAACTCAAGGATTGCGTTTTACTATCGAATTATATTTAATTACTAAAATTGAACAAAAAGTTCCCAAATTGATTGAAGTAATATTTAAAATTAACAACAGTAATAAAATTGATCTTTTATAATGAGAAAAATGTCAGGGATGAGTTTCACTTCGAATCCAACTTTGGTATCTAATTTAATCTTAATTACTGAATTCCTTTATTGAATTATTACCGAATTCTCTGTTATTCTTGCCCTAATGTCTTAGTAAGAGAACCTTTAATTCCAAAGTAACCCCTAATTTCTTAGTGGATTTAAGATTAGAATTAAGTCTTACCGTACAGGAGTTCTCTTGTTAAACTATTGTCTCTGCAACTAATTTAATTGGTTTCATGACCTGCATCTATCCCTAGACTACAAATTCATGAATTTCTCACCTCAAGCATTCGTAAAGTCCACTTTCGTTTCAAAATACGAATCGTAGAACATTCTAATGTTGATCAAGCATTAAACACATAGATGAGAAAATTAATTAAATAAACTCATTCATATAACTAGAAATCAAATCAGAGAAATAAGGGTTTCATCTTGTTACACTAATCCCTAACAAATAGGGTTTAGTTACTCATGACAGAGATAGAAAAGATAGGGATTAAGGAAGTATTACAAGAATTATTCATGAATGATTCTTGATAAAACTTCTCCAATAATGTTAGAAACGGTCGTCTTTGAGTTTATCTGCTAGGGCACGAGTCTCCCCACTTTCCAATAGTCAAAAGGATAGGTCAAAAGTGAGAAAAACCGAGTTTTAAATGTCTTATGCGCGTCACGCGCTTCAGGCGGGCTTCAAGCGTGAAAAGTCAGTGGCCTCAGCGCGAAATGTGCTTGGGCCGTGCTTCAAGCGCACAACATCTTCTGCCTGGCATTTAGTGCATTTTTCTCTTATTTTAAGTTCAAATTTTGTTTTTGATGTCTTCATGAAAGTTGTAGCTATGAGTCTTAGCTTTCATTTGCACTTGGTTTGACTCTAATTGGACATCTACAACTCCAGATATGACTGAAATACTCCAGATAGGTCATGTTGATTTCTCAACAAAATTCAACACTGCACTAAAACAAAGAAACAACGCAAAACTACGAAAAATACTTATTTAATCAAGGAAATAAGAACACAAATAATTCATTAAATCAAAGAACTAAAATCAATAAAATATATCAAATAACTCCTTAAATTAACTAATGAATAAAAGATAAATAAGACTAAAAACAATGAAAACTATGCATATGATGAAGAGTCATCAACGTGTGAGATATTAAATATAATAAATATATTTTTCTCTCAGTAAATTCAAATTCAAGTTCACCATAATGTGATTGTCTAGTTCATTCCTAGTTATATTTTTTATTCCACAAAACTTAAACTTAATTGCATTTATCTTCAAGCTTAATAATGTCATGTCAATTATGGCTTCTAATCAATTAATTAGATAATAATAATAAGCATTTATAATCTAAATAAGAGAATTTCTTTATTGTTTTCTTTTATTTTTTTTAAATAAATAATAGTTGAATTAGGCGTGATGCGAATGTTGGAAAAAAACTCGTGTCATGTTAGACATGTGAGGATCATAATAAATTTAAAATCGCACTCAACAAATAAGAGTAATATTTGTGTAAATATGGATCAATAAGATTATGTTTTAATTTAAAATTAAATAACTACAGACCAGTTTTTAATATTTTTACATATAAATTTAACGATGAAGAAATATAAGGTTGATTTTATGGTTGATACTAATGAATTAAAGAGACAAATGAGGTTAGAGATTCGATTTCCATATTGAGTATAATTTTAAAAGTTATTAACAACACTAACATAACATTCATCGGGAAAAATTAAAATTTAATTATGTTTCACCATATTGTCATATCATACGTCCAATTTCTGAAATTAATTAATTATTCTACATCTTTGAAGCCTTAGCAACCCAGTCCGGAAATAACTATGACAGTCCGGGAACAAAATTATTTTTAGACATGTAATTATGAGTTTATTTTCTACATAAAAGATAATTCACTGCATAGCTAAAACTACTACAATATATAAAGATGATTAATTACAAGTTTTAACTGTATTTAAAACTATATAATCCATTTATATTATAGATAATTAAATTTATGTTGCATTATTAAACTTAACATAGTTATGTTGTATTATATAGATTTGTGCATAACAAATCGTTTGTACATAAACAAATTTATAAATAAATGAAACAAATACATGAGGCACATTAGTTTATTTTATCTTATTTTTACTAAATTGTCATTAATAATGTTATAAAGAAAAATGTGAGCTCCTACTTCCTACGGTTGTTAAGGTTATAAGTGTAACTAAAAAATTGCTGATAAATATATATAAATGAAGAGACTCATAAATTCAATATATAGTTACTTTTATTCTAATATTATTATCTTTTAGTATTTTAGACACCACTGTGATCTATCTATTATATATATTTAAAACAGACTCCGCTACCGCTTCATACAATTTCCTCCACGTATGCAAACATTTTCCGCGCCGGCCAAAAAGCTGACGTGTACGTCTTCATCGAGAGTTTCTCGTCTACTATCTTATACTATATCTCCTATTTAAATATTATTTCATAACGTCTACTCAAATGTTTGATTAAATGAAACTTGAGTCTCTAATTGGGAATCTATTATATATATTTAAAACAGACTCTGCTGCCACCTCATGCAATTTCCTCCATGTATGCAAACATTCTCCACGTCAGCCAAAAAACTGACATAGAGAGTTTCCCAATCCACTATCTTATACTATATCTCCTATTTAAATATTATTTCATAACGTCAACTCAAAATTTTCTAAATTAATCCCATATTATTATTTCATAACATCACATTATTATTTCATAATGTTTGCCCAACATCTTTCACATTAATTCCACATTATTACGCAATACGTTTTTTTGTCTGCATTAATCAACTTCACATTTTTGCCTCCATCTACTTATACGTATTTTTTATATGGATCAATCAACTTCACATTTTCGTCTCTACCTACCATCTACTTATTTGCCAGCAATTGTATACATATTTTCATAATATATAATATTGAACTTAATAAGATGAGAAGTTTCTTCAACTTCTTCTGAATTGAGAGTACATATGTCTCTCTTCTATAAATTACATTGATAAAATTGAATATATATTATTGATATAACTACTATCAATAATTCTTTAACAATTGGAACATAAAACTTCATATTGATTGTTTTAAAAATCCACTTAAATTAAATAAATTAAAATATACCCGACTTTTATTGTTGGATACTTCTCTTCTATAAATTACATTGATAAAAATGAATATATATTATTAATATAACTACTATATCAATAATCATTTGACAATTAGAACATAAAATTTCAAATTAATTTTTTCTAAAATCTACTTAAATTAAATAAATTAAAATATATCGACGCAACCCACAAATTAGCGTCTAGTTAATAGTATTAAACCATAGGATTTAACTTACACGTGATTGAGTATTGTATTGAATGTCTTTGTAACTATGTTGTCGTTAGCGACGTGTATTGATGAGCCAATAATGGTGTAAATGCACGTGTGTGAAAAAGTTTATGCTTGAGGGTGAATCTCAAATAAGTAGATGCACTCACACAAAATGGTTTGAATATTAAAAACTTCAAACATTAGTTATACGAGACTTTTCACTTGTACTTGTACATTGGTTGAATGAAATTGAAATCAAAATTCTAAATGTTATGAATGAGGGACGAACTCATGTCGTAGATAGTGTGGATATTAATGGTCAGCACTTAATTTTAAAAAATAAATATTTTTAGTATTTAATACACTAAAACATAAATTCTATAATAAATAAAAAGACATATGTTATAAATTGCACTTTCACTATATTTTGTTTTTTTGTTTTTCAATGTATGAATATGGTTATAATAATTTTTAAATATATGACAATTATAAAAATAAATTTAAATGTGTTCTTACTTTTTTACTAATCACTTTCATCAATAAAATTATTGACAAAAAAATATTAAAATGTGACTTAGTAATATAAGATGCAACGGTGCCTCCACGGCTCAAAACTTATGTTTTAGTCTATACAGTGACGCTATTCAAATACTCGTAAAAAATAATTTCATTCAAATTGTGTGGCACCTTAATACTCATAGAAAAATGACCTCATTCAAATTGGGCCACAACGTAAACTATGGAGGTTGTGGGATTAATTGTTACCTTCAGAAAAAGAAAAAAAAAATTCTAACAATTAGTACTAATATCACTAATGACCAACATTTAATTTTCTATAGAAAAACATTCGTTAATTGAAAAAAAAAGAAGAAGATAAATACATTAATTTTTTCATTCAGTGCTTCTTACATATGATACCTGTCCTTTTATAAGGTGCAAAGTTATTGCACCAATAGTAAACTTGGCCAATTACATCTAACCAAATCTTATACTACTATATAGTAGTGATTAACTAAATGGCTTAGCAACAAATAGAACCGTTACTGATTCTCCTCTTCATACGTGTGATGGTAATATAATATGCATATCTTTTTCAGTAGCATGAGTCTATCAAGGATTCTAGGATCGTAACATATACTATTCATAATTGAAATTCAGTCCGTGACTTAATAAAGTTGAAAAAATGTTATGAAGAAAAATAAATAGTTGAAAAAAAAAAAGCAATTTCTTTTTGTTGGATTGCAGATCACATTAGTAGGATAATAATAAATTTCTGAAGCGCAGTGTTGGAAAAATTAAGTACCTATTTAACGTTATTATAATAAAATAATTAATAATGTAAACACACAAAATTTATTTAAGGACTCAAATAAATGAGTTCTAATGTGAATGCTTTTTTATATTTGGAGAGGAATTATTGAATATTAGTCTAAAATGGAACATGAAATTTCTTAGATTATTAAAAATGACCATTCTATTAGATTTTGGCTTGATGATAGGATTCCCTAAGAGAGAAATTATGTGATCATGCAATAGTCATTCCTTCATATGCCATGAACTTTTATGTTAGTGATTATGTTGATGAGAATGGTTGAAATTGATCTATGATCAATCAAGCTCTTCCTAATAACATATGCATAAAAATTGTGAGCCTTAAACCTCCTTTTGCAAGTAAGGATGATTTTCCAATATGAAAATTATGATGATGACTTTTCGCCTATTAAATCTGCTTACCAAGCTCTGTTAGCAAATGACTTTATTCCTACTGAGTCTCCTAATTTCAACCTGGTGTGGAAATGGACTGGCCCTCCCATAATTCGTACATTTCTTTGGAAGCTTTCACACAAAAAACTTCTAGCAAACGTTGAAAGAAGCCATCGGAGTATGTCAGATAATGATGTTTGCACCAGATGCTCCAATGCATCAGAAACCACTATGCATGTTCTTATAACTTGTGATGTGGCACATAGTATTTGGGAGAATTTTATTACTATGGAGGATGAGCAATAGAGCCCCTTTTTTAGTCTTGGGCTTTCTTAATGGATTGGTTTTAATCTTACGTTAAATGATGTTGCCTCGGTATGAGGTCATTGGTCTCTTGTGTTTGGTATCATAATAAATATGTCGTGGATAGATAAGAACCAAATAGTTTTCGTTGGAACACCACTTGAATCCTGAGAAATTTTTATAATATTTTAATTGACAATTTTCCTCCATTCATCAACATCTTTATCTTACTCCTTCCTCCTTCCTCCTTAATAGATGGATGGAAAATGGAGATTAATGTTAAATGATATCATGCTAATGCTAATTCTTTCAAGCTAAATATTGATGGTTTTTATCACGACATAACAAGTAACAGTGCTTGTAGAGGGCTAATCATAGATAATAGATGAGTTTATAATCATGTTTTTTTTGTAATCTTGCTCGAGTTATCTCTGTGTTAGTTGAGCTTTGGGGGCTAATTCAGGTCTCAAAATAATTTGTAAATTGAGATTGACTACTATCTTGATGGAAATAGACTCTCTTACTATGGTCAACATGATTTGATCAAGAAAAACATGTAATCTTTTATCTTATGTATCTTCTTCAAGAAATCATTTATCTTGTGGATCGTAAAAAATATAGTTGTGTGGTTAACTACGTCTATCGTGAAGCTAATCAATGCACAAATAAATTGGCTAGCCTTAATCTTAGTAAATATTTTAATATTGTCAAATTATCTACACCCCTACTAATTTATTACTTCTCATTTATGATGGGGATGTTTTTTCCTCTATCTATTTTCTAAATATTCTTTGTAATTTTCCCTTAAAAAAATGTGAATGATTTTAGTTGTCACCTGTTTTTTGTTTTTGCCTTTTTTCTAAGATATCTATCTTCGGGTGACGCGGATTTGTGGGACTCTTGACCTCTGGGTTAGCTGAAATTTACTACAACATTCCTGTTTTTGAAAAATTGAAAAGGTGTTATAAAAAGTACCCTTAAAAGCAAGCTTCGATTAGGATATTGTTTTCGTTTACACCCTTTTCACATGTTCGAAAGCAACTTCATTTCAAAGGAGAAAAAATTGCTTTCAAGTCACAAACAATGACTTTTTTAATACAAAGTTATTATTAATAATCACGTAACCTCGTATATCTTAAAAGTAACATGCTTAAATATCTTTTAAATAATATAAATGTAAGATTTAAATTAAAATAAATATTATTAAAATATATAATTTATATTTTTCTTGTTTAGAATATTCTTACTATTTGTTATGTTTTTTCTTATTTCTTTATTTTAAAAATATGTTTTAGTTATATTACTTCATCAATCTCGCAATAAACGTCATTCATAATTATTACTATTTACACAATTTTTAAAACATTATTATATTTTACATTAAAAACTTCACTATTTACTTATATTTTATTTTAGAATAATATTAATTGCAATTTTTTTGTTGAATAAAATTTAAGGTGAATGGATGATGTTTAAATCTCATATAGAGAACATTTTAAACTCATTAAGTAGTGGTGATCAAACCCTCAATCTATCGGATTCAATATTTATTTTTTTACTACTAGATCAAACAATTAAAATTTATTATATTACAATTTAGTTCTATATATAGAAAAATAATTTTTCTTTCATATAATATTAATACTCATGTGGTCACGGATAATTCCAAATGTGTTGTGTTCAAGGACAACAAAAAATAATTTTGAATAATTAAATTTTAAAAATTTAATATAACTAAAAGTGAGTTAAATAATATATTTTAAATCAGATACTAATTTTAGTCATAAAAATTACAAATTCTAATTTTAAATTATAGTTAATTTTAGAGACAATCTGACATATCAAAATCTAAATGAGGAACTAGATAATCAAATTTGATAACTCTAAACGTAGAATCAAATATAAACTTATTCTAATTGTTTATCATTGCAAAACAGAACCTCCTAAATAAGTTGTAATTTTTTCTAGTTGTCAATTTGTCTGGGTGAATTTTCTATTTGTCAATTATTGATCCGATAACATGATATTAATTTGTGCGATAAAACTGCCCTTTTTATAATCATTGCTAACAATAATCGCATTTATAAAATATC
>JBBPBP010009777.1:63942700-63972102 GCA_037974735.1 Cicer chorassanicum | reverse complement strand
TATTTTGATTTTGAGTCTAATATGTCAAAAGAATTTAATTTTAAGTTTGATACGTGGTTTGTCATAAAGGGTTTTTTTTTTAAGTATGAGTATGAAAATCTAATACGCCATAATAATTTAGTCAATTTTTTTTTCATATTAATATTTTTAAATAAGTAATCAGATATATTTTAGAATAGACTAACAAACTAATTATTTGGTGAAGTCAAGTATTTTTTAACATTTAACATGATATTTTAAAGTATTTAACTTTATACGGCGTCATATTTTAATTCTATTTTATTATAATATATTTAAATATATCAATAACTAATATAAAATAATGATTATATTAATAAAAGATTAACAAATTTATAATTTAACATAAACTTCAAAATCTAATATATAATAATAATAAAAATAATAATAATAATAATAATAATAATAATAAAATATATTATTCATATCTATTTAAGTAGACCAACCTAATAGATTTAAAAAAAAAACATTTATGATATATAATATGATGTTTTTAACAAAATAAATTTTTAAACAATTATAATAATCCGGAGACCAATTTAAGTTTTGTATTGAATTAGCACAAAAGTAACCACATCCATCCACACTTCACAGGGATTTACCCTTTTTGCTGCATTCCAATTCTGCTTCTCGCATTCTAAAGCAACCTAACCACGAAAATAACAAAACTACGAATTGTTCCGTGCATTTTGAAGGGGTTCCACTGCCAAATAAACATAGGCTAAAAAGCCATTATTCTTTTGGCAAAGTTGATTTGTATAGTAAGCCCCTAACCAGCAACATTTCATAAGGAGTCAAGAGTCATTTGAGGACGTATACACGTACAAAGCGCGTACAGCTGGTGGAACATGGAATATTGGAACACGGGTGCTTAGGCCAAGATTTCAAAGCTCATTATTAATATAGTGGAACACAATTGGCACTAAATTTCTCAAACTCAAGAGTTTAGATAAATTCGTGGAAGTTACGTACACTCAGACTAGTAAACTCGTTACGTATTTACTAGTAAATTCTAGAGTTTATCAATAGTAGAGATTTTACTTAAACTCATACGAGTTTATAAAAGAAATAATTTACAGACAAATTAATTTATTTTTTGTGAACTAAAATCGTAAATTCGTAAGAGATCAAGAGATGATTTGAAAGTTTAATAACCATTTGATAGATAAAAGAGTCTTTAAAATATGTGGTTATAAATTAAACTTTTTTTTTTATCAAACAGATTAAACATTTGAGTAGTGTGACCGACCTAAAGAACAATTATTCATCAAGTTTGATGGATTCACCCTCTGAAACAAGAAGTTCTGGTCCTGGAGGTATAATATCAATCACTTCACGTTCATCCGCTGCAAAGTCTAATTATTTGTAAATGATTGTCCTAATCTATCAGTGTTGGATAAATTTATTTAATCAAAAACTCGTATAGACTCTAAAATGATTTTGGATACTCAAATGACTTTTTAACTTCTTCTTAAAAAGAGTAAACCATCATTTTATTCCATGAAAGTATATTTTAGTCCTTGACTCGGCAAAAAAAACTAAATTAGTACTCGAATTATCAAAACAGTATCTGAAAGATACAACTTACTATCATAAAAATATCTAAAAGATACAATTTACTGTCAAAATAGTCTATGATCGTTATAACGTTAAGAACTAAACTGGGTAATATTTTAACTATTCGATGACTAATTTAAGTTTTTTGTTGAGTCAGACCAAAATAACGTCCTATACTTTCAAAAAACTAAAACGGTGGTTTATCTTCTAGAAAACGTGAAAATGATGTACATCACATACCTCATTTATTATCAACATCACTCAATCACATTCATATAAAAAAAATGAAAACTCACTCAATCACACTAAGCTAAGAATAAATATCATTTGAGTAAAGACAAAAAATGGTTTTATTGCGTTCTTATTTGTTAGAGAAGTTGGTGTTTGTAGTTGTACATGGAGAAGACCTAGTTTATACTTAAAATGCTAGAATTCAATAAATATTACTTCATTATGGCTAAATGATAACTTTTTCTTACCTTAATGTGATTGAGTGATGTCCGTTCCAAACGTATCTATCGTCTTCAAGTAGACATGTAGTCAAACAAAGCATTTTCTAGACCAAGAAAATTCCTTCTCCATCAACTTCTCCCACATATTTATGCATGGAATCCATACAGATAGTAAAATAACACATCTAAAGTGAATATTGTTCTTGTTAGAAGAGAGAAAACGAAAATATGATAGCATGAATAAATAAGATGGAACTTATTTCATTCAATGAGTTGGAAACCTATTTATATAGGAACTATAAAGCTATGAGGGAAGCCAAATAAGCCAGTTGAAGTTGCAGGTAAATGTAATTACAACAGAACAGAAGAATAAATCTATCTAATAATAACAGAAATAACTGACATTGCAGTTGTAGAGAAAGAGTGAAAACGAAGTGTGTCGCAATTTATTATACTGAAATGAATAATGGCACCTCCAAAATTTTCTTCTACTTGATACGTATATATACATACTGTAATCTAAGTTTTATAGTATATATCATTCTTCTGTGTATTTTTCAAGAATGTTGTGGTGATTCAGTGGCAAGGTATTACATTACGTGCTCAGGAAATGGGATTGATACCTTCTGCTTCCATTCTGTGTATTATTTTGCATAAAAATGCGGAAATGGGATTGATACCTTCTGCTTCCATTCTGTGTATTATTTTGCATAAAAATGCAACAATTAAGAGTTGAACTCAATACATCAAGTTAAAACCTAACATTGGTAACTACTTTGCCTAACTTTCCTGCAATTGGAGTGAAACCACTTAGTATAATGACTAATGTATTTGGCCTCTCAAATATATCTGTCAAGCTCCACCATTGATCATACAGAAGTCCAAAGCTTACATAAGATTAAGACAGGTTGAGCTATGTAATGACTTTGCACAAACATTTTTTTTATAAGAGTTTGCACAAACATGATGCCTGCCTTTTATTAGATTCTTTTTAAAAATAAGATATCATCTTTTTTCTGTTCCATTCTTTTGAACTGTTAAAACTCAGGAAGGAAAGTGAAATTAAATGGTCATTGTTTATCCTCTCTAACCCTTCCTTTCCTTGTTCAATTTCCTACTTGGCTACTTAAAAACATACACTTCAAAATGTACAGAGTAAAGCAGTACAAATGCAAGATTTTCGGTTAAATCAGAGTCAAACCAGTGCAGTAGGCCAATAATTTAATGACTATTCAGGCTTTTCAATTATTCATAATTCTAACACTATGTGTTGCTCACATGAAAGATGATCATAACCAACTAGAAAACAGGAAAAATGAAAGACAAGATGAATGTACTTCATATTATTGACTAGTCCTTACAACTTATTGCTGCTGTCTTACCTGGCTGTCTAATCAAGCAAAAATATACTCCATGTTCCTTCATCAAAGCAGTATGTGAGTGTTAGTCCAAGTTTAAATACAAATTGTTTACATCAAAGAATGATTGAGCAATTCACAACTTGTTACAAAAATAATAAGGCAGGCCGGAAAGTAATCTAGCCTCCAAGTTGTAATGATGCTCTCTCAACATCTTCCAAGTTACATGCAGTAGGTAACCTCTATAACCCTAATGGAGAAAAGAAATCCAGTTAAATATACTTTCTTTCCACTATCTGACCTTGTACATCCTTTAATCCCTTTTGCAGGGTTGGAAAACTCTTAATGCATTCTTCATGGTGTATGAACAAAACTAGTCAAGCAAAATCGTGTAGCTGAGGCTTACCGTACTATTTCCATGATTTTAATGCTGTGTTTTTTGTTGGCTTAATTCCCAGTAAAAGAAAATCTCTTTGGAAATCGATCAACCAATCCGGAAGGAAGAGCACCACTTTGTGAAATTAAATATACAATGAATGCAATATAGGAAACTGTGCAAGAGCATGCTACAAAACCAAACAGTATACTGTTCACCTCAGAAAGGAAGAAATCTACTAAGAGATACCCATTGATTACTATTATCAGTGCAGCAACCGTCCACGCCACCCTCTACAAAATAAATACAATAAAGCATTATTATAAATAAAATATTATTTTAAATTTTAATAAAAAAGATATCAGTTAACTGAATGAACGTGGTATTTGCACAACACCTTTCTTTAAACTTAACATAACAGTAAATATTCAAGAAATGAGGAAGAAACTGTGTTAGAACATTAGCACTTTCCATGACTTTCAAACAAATGCATTTGTATCTATATTTTGTAACAGTTATTTGAAAAGTGATCAATATTACCTACATATTTTAGATAACTAAAGAATTCCATGCTTCATTGTCGAAGTGATAAACTTGTAGTTGTACAATACAATGGGATAACTAAATGGTCCGGATCACTAGGTTGTCGCTGGTTTAACTCCAAACTCATTCCACCATTCAAAACTTTAAAGTCTATCTTATTTATCAATATTAGCAGATAAACTCTATGGAAGTGATGTCCTAGTAAAACGTAGTTTGTAAAAAACTTGTGGCTTGGTATCAAAACAGTGAAGTAATTTACAATTTTACATCCAATTTGACTCACCAATTCAACTATAGGTGTACAGATACAATCATATACGAGAAAACTGAAGACAGGAGAAGTCACAAATAATTCATTAAATTAAAAGCTTAACTAGGATACACAAAGATCATCCTTGAAAAATTTATTAGAACTAAATGTATTGCATTTAAACTTCAGTAAAACAAGACGAGGATAAAAGCAGATACAAACAAATTTCAAGCTTGACAAGTCTTTTAAAATATTACTACGTACAAGCATAGATTGTTGATTGAATAGTCAATAGGCATCTTAAACTACTTGATATTTAAATATCAGATAAAAAATCAGTCTGCTAAGTAATCTATCTGCAAAAACAATATTAAACATAGGATAACTTTATTTTTGTTTCCTAATCACTTAAGTCATTGTGTTGTCAATGCCATGACGGAAGTTGCTTTAGAGGTCAGAGATCTAACAACTAACAATGACTGAAATGAAAGAACAGTATGATCAACTCACCTCAAGAACAGGCCCAACCTTAAAGGACCCCATGATACGCTCTTTGGAGACCAATGTGAGGAGGGGAATCAATGCAAAGGGAATTTGTATGGACTGAAGCACATTAAGCCATTCATTCAAAACATCCAATGAGGCTTCTGAACTATTAAAAACAATAGCTACAATTATAGTTGGCACAATTGCACAACTTCGGGTGATCAATGCTCTCAACCATTTCTTTAACCGAAGGTTGAGAAAACCCCCCATTATGAATTGCCCAGCATACGTGCCAGTGATAGTGCTACTTTGTCCAGCCGCCAATAACCCAATCCCCCAAATATAAAGAATAGGGAAGAATCCTCCTCCATACTTTTCCTCAAGATACTGTCCTGCATTCACCAATCCTATGGTATTTGCCTGCTTTGTACCATAGAAACCCTTTGCAAAAACTGTTGTGACAAACAGGTTGATCATGAAGGTGACTGCGAGTGCAACTGTTGATTCAATAGAATAGTAATTGATAGCCTCTTGCACCCGACCTTTCTTATCGGGATCAATTTTCCTTGACTGCACTAAAGCAGAATGCAGAAATACATTGTGAGGCATAATGACACAACCCACAACGCCCACAGCCTGACGAATTGTTTTTGAGCTAAGTCTTGGAATCAAAATACCTACAAAAAGGAACAAACACGGTTATGCCGGTGGATATTGGGAGAGATACCTATTCATTTCTGAAAACGTGATTCAATCACACAATAAGATAAAATTTACCCATCATGAGCTCTTTTCCACTAGGTTTTGCATCACCAAACATCCAAGCAAAAGAAAGAGCCATGGTAGCAATGAGAACTGCAAAAGCAGCTTCCAACTTTCTCACTCCGTAATTCTCAAGAAATAGAAAGAAAAAGCTGTTCGACAACAGAGAGAATAAAGAACAATTATGTGTTTAAACATTAAAGTGGGAAGGCTCCTTGTTAATATATTGAAGACAATATAAGTGTCAGAAAATTGAAAACAAGAATTGAAGCCAGGAATAAATGTTTAAAAGATAAAGGTGGAATTATGCATGTTTCTACTACTAACATCTATACAGAAATTTAATCCAAATCATACATTTTGAGAACTTTTGTTGTTGATAAAGGTGTTCACAACAAAAGCATAGTAAGCTAAGGAAACAGTATGTAGTTGTCATGATTGAATATTACATTAAAGCAAAACATAACATCAAAGCATATGTAATCATCCAAGTTGCACTCATGACAGAAAATTTTGAGTTTTGGATATGAATTTAAGAGTAAGTTCAGTTCTATGATGTAATTACTAGCTGCACTTGACTGACCAAGACCAATATCAGTCAAAAGTTTCCTTGCAACTCATGAAAATCCTTAACAATGATAGGCCCTATGAGTTCTAATCAAGAATCAGGTAAGGCAAACCCACAATATATCAGTTCAAATTGAAAGAATGGTCTAAGCCTCGCTATTAATTTCACTAGATCATCTACTTCACTATAAACTAATTACACAACGGTTCCTTAAACTATAAATAATTTTTTGCCTTAACCCTCCCAGGAAGAGGTGTATTAAAGTTTGAAGTATGATTAGATTAAATAAATTGAATGAAATGAAATAGGAGGAATACCAATCGGAAGCAGTAATAAGAACTCCAGCCCAAAGTGGCAAGACACCGTGGCTAAGAATCTGAATAGCAATAGCACTACCAATAACCTCTTGAATATCAGCACCAATCAAAGCAAGTTCAGCCATAAACCAAAGCACATAACGAGCCCAATTAGGATACTCATCTCTACAAAGCTCAGCAAGATGACGACCGGTAGCAACACCAATTCTAGCTGAAAGAAGCTGGATCAACAGGCCCATAAAAGTGGCCCACATCAACAACCACAAAAGAGAGTAACCTGCAATTGCTCCGGCCTGTAGATCCCCTTCCAAATTCCCTGGATCCAAAAAAGCTATACTCATCAAGAATCCAGGCCCAGTAAACATCCATAACTTCTTCCATGAGAAAGGAGGTACGATCGAATCGTCCACTGAGTCGAATTCGAAATCTACCACCACGATTTTCTCACCCGATTCATACGCCGCTTCTTCTTCATTCTCATCCAATTCACCTTCTACTTCCAGTAACCGGTTCGCTTCTTCTTCTTTTTCATCTCCCCTTTCATCTTCTTTTGAATTCTCTTCTCGCGACGGACCACTCATCGTTTTTTACTTTTAATTCTCGGAATCCGATTATGTGTACCGTCTGAGCCGGTTTCAGGTGGAGCTTGGGTTTGTTGCTACGTGTGCGCGCCTATTTATAAGGATCTGTCACTCTACCTCTATTGCATCTCCCTTCTTCTTCCACTTACCTTTTCTTTCTCTTTTCTTCTTTTTCTCAGTTTCGTGTGTCTTTAAAAATATCCAAATATAATAATTCGTCTAAATGAAAATTGATTGGTTAAAATTAAAATAGTAATATTATAATTCATTTGAACACTGAAAAGCAACGTAGAATTTTTCTACCTGTACAAATCTTATTCTGTAAAATAAGATTGTTGAGGCAAAACCAGGAATAAACTAAAGGGTTTGGGCTCACAGAAAATCGACACGTGGCCATTAAGTTCTTCCGTCAATTGATCAAAGCAACAATTTTACCGGGTTCACTCGGTGGTAAATCCGGTTTATTATTTTTATTTTGAACAAATAATTCCAACGGTAAGTTAGTTTCAATATTATTTTATGTTTTTTTCATTTGGTCACTGTTTAATATCAATTTGATCAATGTTAATTATATTTTTTTTTAGAAAATTTATTAACATTTTTAAATAAAATCTATAAAATGTATTATTAATTTCAAGAAAATTTATACATTTATAATACAAATCTTTATAAATATTCGTATTTTTGTCGTTAGCAACATCAAATAAATAATTTAACTCTAATATTTGATTCTTAAATCACCAAATCAATATTTTTTATTTTTTTTTAAGTTAAAATTTGAATTTTTATTTGATTAATTTGATATTATTGTTGTTTTTGTTGAAAATAAAAATATGAGTTTATTTGAAGATTTGAGTTATAAATTTGATTAAAAATTTAAATTTGATTAAAAGTGTTATTTGAAGATGATAATAAATTTTATAAATTTTAAAATTATTATTTTAAAACGTCTATTATTTTTCATAGGTTGAGCGGTTACCCCTACAATATAATTAATCAATAAAATTAAAGAGAATTCTCTTAGTGGAGCTTTTTATTTTCAATCGATCTCCTAGTGGAGCTTTAAACGTCTTTTGTAACCAATTGCACGCCATATTTATGCTTATAATGTAGTAATCTTTTGGCTTTTGCTAAAAAATAAAGGAGAAAATAAAATAGAATTTGATTATAATGCACATTTATAAGAGCTTTACACCACAATTATTGACCAAAATTATTGATAGGTATTACTTTAAAAAGTAATCATGATAAAAGTTAAATATTTTTATTGATTTAATAGTTGTAATTTATTAATTGTATAAAAAAAAATATATTAACAGTATATATTAGTTAAATGCAATAAGATATCATCTCTTTGATTTGTTTGGAACAATATAAATAAGAACAAAAGATTAGGACGAGAGATCTGTTAGTGTTTCAAGTTATTGCTTACAATGGAAGTAAAGTAGAAGGAATGAATTAATGTAAAATAAATGGGTTTTTTCTTTATTGCAATGGCTATGCCATTTATACATGGCTTACATTCATTCTAACTAACTCCTAACTAACTAATCAAGTGGTTAATTAGTTAGAGATTACATACAATCAATTTTAACTTCAATTACAAACTTTCTACTACCAATAATGTTCTTCGTATCTAACACTTTTTCCATAACGTTATTGGTTTCTAACACTTTCCCTTAATTCAAGTTTCTAAGTGATTTTACACATAGTAATCTTCTTAACTATTTGAATCTACCTGTCCTTAATGCCTTGGTCATGATATCAGTTAGCTGCACTTCAGTTTGACAATAAATGAGCTTCAACTTGCATCTTCCAACTTGATCCCTTAAGAAATGAAACATTGTCTCAATGTGTTTGCTTCTACCATGAGACACATGGTTCTTTGCCAGATTTATTGCTGAAATATTGTCAATCATCAATGGAATTGGCCTGCAAATTTCCAGCTTCAGCTCTGTTGTTAATGACTCCAACCATAATGCTTGGCAGGCTGCATAGCTGCCAACAATGTATTCAACCTCGCATGAAGAAAGTGATATCACTGACTGCTTCTTTAAGCTCCATGCTATTGGAGATTTCATGAATTTGAACACATAGCCTGAAGTGCTCCTTCTATCATTCTTATCTCCACACCAATTTGAATCTGAATACCCAACCAAGTCTCCATTTTCTTATTTTAAATTTGTTGCAAACAGAATTCCATGCTCCAATGTGCCTTGAACATATCTCATGATTCTCTTAACTGCCAGCCAGTGAGAATGCTTGGGATTCTCCATGAATCTGCTTACCACGCCCACACTATAACAAATATCAGGTTTTGTATTGCACAAGTATCTTAGGGAACCCACAGCCTGCTTGAACAGGGTTGAATCAACTTGTTCTTCTTCAATTTATGTTCCCAGCTTCCCATTGATCTCCATTGGAATGACAGCAGGGTTGCATCCAGTCATATTGAATCTTCTCAAGATCTCTCCAGCATACTTCTTCTGATGCATCAACAGCCCTTCTTCTGTCTCAGTAAACTCCATGCCCAAGAAGTAACTCAGTTTGTCCAAACCTGTCATTTCAAACTCCTCTTTCATGATTTCTTTAAATTCTACAATTAGGATCATTGCAGACCCTCCGTTCAGTGTATAATGCCTCGCATAAACTCCATATTCCACTATGCACTTGATGAAGCCAATGCCAATTAAGAATAAATCAATTCTTTTGTTCCAAGCTCTTGGTGCTTGCTTCAAGCCATAGAGAGCTTTCCTCAATTTGAGCACTTTATCCTCATTTCCCTCAATTACAAATCCTAGCGGTTGAGAGACATACACCTCTTCTTCCAGCCATCCATTCAGAAATGCAGATTTGACATCAAGTTGGCACATCAGCCAACCCCTAGCACCGACCATTGCTATCACAAGTCTGATTGTTTCAATTTTGGCCACTAGAGCAAACACTTCAGAATAATCTATGTCTGCCCTTTGCAAGAATCCCTCGGCAACCAATCTAGCTTTGTACTTAGCAATTGTGCCATCTGGATTCAGCTTCAATTTGTAGACCCACTTTACTCCAATCTGCTTCTATTTTTGAGGCAAATATGTCAAGTATCAGGTTTGATTCCTCTCAATTGCATTGATCTCTTCCATCAATGCTTTCTTCCAAGATCCTTTCTTCAAGGCTTCTTCAATATTCAAAGGTTTTGTATCTGCAAATAAGACAAAATGAACCAGATCTCCACTTTTGTCAACTCCATTGTCATTGTAAACTTCAAATTCTCTAAAGTGTGTTGGTAGTTGTCTTGCCCTCTGAGGTCTGCTTGATTCTACTATTTCTTCATCTATGTCTCCACGGATCTGATGATCATGCTATTCTTGCAAATGAATTTGTGAAGGCTGGCTTGTGTTGCTGGTTACTTGTTCCCAGTCCCAGTGCTAACTTATGTTCTTTTGGCTCCAGTCCTGGCTGCTGCTGCCTGTCTGCTTCCAGTCCCAGCTTTCTTGCTCAATGATGTTAACATCTTGGCTGACCACCGCCTTGTCTCTGACAGGATCATAAAGCTTATAGGCCCCAGTTGGATGATATCCTACAAGTATCATGTCTTGACTTTTGTCTTGCAGCTTTCTCCTCCTTTGGTCTGGTACATGCTTGAAACGTAGAGCACCAAATGTTCTAAAGTGCCCTACTGCTGGTTTCCTTCCACTCCAAAATTCCTCTAGCACTTTCTCTGGCAGCTTCTTTATTGGACATTTATTTAGGATATATGTAGCAGTTGATGCAGCCTCACCCCAAAACTTATGTGGCAGTCCCTTCTCTTTTATCATACTTCTAATCATGTCTTGAATTGTTCTATTCCTTCTTTCAGCCAGGTCATTGTGTTGAGGTGTGTAAGAAGTTGTTACCACATGTTCAATTCCATTATTGACACGAAACTCCTTGAATTCATGTGATGTATATTCTCCTCCTCCATTTGTCCTTAGCACCTTGACAGCTTTTCCATTTTGTTTCTCCACATTAATCTTGAAGTTATTGAATATGTCTAATGCCTCGTCTTTGGTTTTAATCAAATAAATCCATAACATTCTACTGAATTCATCAACAAAGGTTATGAAATGTTTGTTACCTCCTAATGATGGTACCTCAAATGGTCCACATATGTCACTATGAATCACTTCAAGAACGTTCTTCGCTCTTGCTTGCACTTGTGATTTGAATGAGTTCCTTCATTGTTTTCCTACTATACACACTTCACACACCTTCTCAGGAACATCAACCATAGAAATTCCACTAACCATTTCCTTGACTCCTAGCTACTGCAAGCTTATGAAGTTGAGATGTCCAAATCTTGAGTGCCAAAGCCAGTTTTCATCAATTGAGCTTGATGCCTTCAAACATTGAATATCTGCAACTTGTATGTTGATAACAAAGGTTCTATTCTTTGAGATAGGGGCATTTAATATCATCTTCTTTTGCCCATCATACATCTCTAATGCATCATCCTTCATAATCACCTGAAACCTTTTTTGAACTAGCTGTCCTATGCTCAACAAATTACTCTTCATTCCTGGCACATACAACACATTTTCAATCACAAATGTCTTGCCATTTCTTCTCTTGATCACCATGTTGCCAACTCCCTCAATTTCCAAGGTTTTATCATTTGCAAACCTGATCTTGCTCGTTCTTGATGTATCAATATCCACCAGCCATTCTTTGTGACTTGTCATGTGATTGGAGCATCCAATATCAAGAAACCAGAACTGGGACAAAGAATGTTCTTCATTTGTGGTAGCCATTAACAAGACTGTTTCTGATTCTGACGAAGAACGTTCTTTGTTTGTGGTAGCCAACAACAAAACTGTGTATGAGTCTGAATCTTCTTAAGCAGCGCATGCCTCATCCTCAAATTTCTTCTTTTGTTTTCCTTTGCCAGACCAGCATTCATCAGCAAAGTGTCCAAACTTCTCACAATTGTAACACTACACCTTCTTCTTGTCAAAGTTCTTTGATCTTCCTTTTGATTTACCACTAGCATTGCCCCTTTTTGATGAAGATTCAGACTTATCATCAGGTTTCTTGAATTTATTCTTCTTCCATTTCTTCTTCTGGTCTCCTTTCTTGTAGGCTTGTGATACCAATGCATGATCCCCAGATTTATTTCCACTCCTTTCATCCATTCTTAATTCTCATGTTTATAAAGTTCCCTGCAACTCTTCAAGACTCAATGTAGAAATGTTTTTGGATTCTTCAATTGCACATTCAATGTAATCGAACCTGGGATGCAAAGATCTCAATATCTTTTCACTAATTTCTGCTCACAAGATCATCTATTTATGTTGATATTATCGATGAAATTACATAAAGAAAAATGTAACAACTAGGTCCCACCATCTTTTTTAATCTTCACTCCATAGCGAAGAAATAGAGAAGAAGTGTGACATATTGGATATATACCCTTGCGTGTTGCTTGATATACAATCATTCACGTGAACAAAGTTTCACTAGTTAATTCGTTTGTCTTTCTTTGTTGTGATTTGTTATTGCGTCGCAAAAGTTTTTATTTTTCAGTTGAGTGCATAAAGTTTGTAAACTCTAGTGGAGTAGCTTCACGGTGAGTCATTGAAATATATTTCAATAAAATTAGTTTTATTAAAATTATCTATATTTAACAGATCAAACATTAATTTAGTTATATTAATTTATTTAACTTTAATTAAATACATTAAGTTATTTAATTAATTAAGATAAAAATAAATTAATTGTGCTAAGAAATGAAAAAATAGTAATATAATTAGTTTTTTAAATTTAAGGATATTTTTGTCTTTTTACAAATAATTATATTTCTATTCAATCAAACAAGAGTGAGGGAGAGAACGCACTTCTTTCGCTTTTATTTTTCTTTTTCTCTTATATCAAATAATACATCAAATATACTATATTTCTCGTATATTTCTCTCTTTACCTACTCTTTTTTATCTTTTTCTCTCTTCTCCATTTCTTCTCACAACCATTCAAAGCCTTAAGGTAAATAAACTTTATACTTTTTAACAAAGATGTATTATTTAGTAGTTATCTTTTAAAAAAAAAATATAAATTAGGCATATATTGCAATCCGGTGAGTTTTTATTGGATTTTGTTATAGAACTAATTTATATTGAAATTTAATTTGAATGCATTGAGAATGTAAAATATTCTATATTTGTCAAAATATTTTTGAACATTGAATAGTTGTAATTTATTGTCAATGTAAAAATTACACTTGCAATATATGTAAATTACATTATTTATATCGACAATGATATTTGTTAAACTCAAAACTAAAAATAAAAGGAAATGGGTATTTTTTATCAAACATAATTAAATTTAGAACGTTAATTATTAAATGTAGTTGTAATTTAAAGGCTTGTGGGGTTTTGGTGGCTTTACAATTGTTAACCCAATTCAACGTTTCTAGTGCCTGAGTTTGGTGACATTTTTAGATGCGGACAAGAAATCATCCAACAAAATAATAATTTTGTGGTTAGTTATATTATGAGACAAATTAAAAGTGTTTCACGCTTTAACGTAGTTAATTTGTTTGTTACTCTCTAAATTTTTAATTATATTTCACTTTGTATTGATGATCTAGATGAAATCCAATTAGATTGTTCTCAAAAAAAAATTAGTACACCCTGTAATATTAGTTCAATCTTGTTTTAATTTCTCTAAATTTTATTTTATTTTATTTTTAAAACATTATTTGAAAATTTAAATTCTTTCACTTTGGGTCCCTTGTGACATTTCTTTGTAAAAAATTATGATGTGAAAAATTGAGAATCATATAGACGGAATTATATGTGTTTGTGACATTTCTTTGTAAAAAATTATGATTGAAAAATTGAGAACCATACAGACGGTACCATATGTGTTTTTTTAATAAGGTGATATTTAATTGATGATGATTCAATATTTATGATAAAAGAAAAACATAAAAATAAAGATTAGGGTATTATTCTTGTACTTCTTCATAAGTGCAAACCAACACAATCAAAGAAATCCTTAATCAACCTTGTAAAGATGAGATCATGATTTTATTTATATCTTCCTTCCTTACTACCTGCAGCCCAACTCACTAATCAAACCAAACTCTCTCTCTCTCTCCCTCTCACAATAAAAAACGTGAAAAAAAAAATTGTCCTCTCTTGAGCCCTAGCCATCATACCACTTTCAAAGGCCATTTTGGCCACCTCTATTTATTTTCTCCTCTATCAGTTTCAGTCTTCTCCCATGTGTTAGAAATCATTTGTTTTTCTCCATGATCCTCTATTCTAGTCATAATGTGAGAATGTATATTGGAATTCAAGTGTAAGTAGTAGTCCCACATCCATTAAAAATGAAAAAAATGTTTGATATATATGACAAATAACTTATATACTTAATGTCTTAAGATTTTTGATAGAAAGTGGTGTCAAAATCTTGTATGGATCGAATGTCAAATCTCCTTGTTGCCTTCACTATTCTCATGTCACCATCCTTCTTCAATAATAACAAGCCTACCTTACCTATTTTAGTTTGAAATTTTTCACTTTGATTTTTTTGAAAAGCAAAAAAAAAAAAAAGAAGGAGAGACCAACAATTGAAAGAAGCATAAACTTTATTATTTTAAAATTAATTAAGTTTTTGTCTCTATAAAATTTTTTTAAAAAAAAATTATCAAATTTTAGTTTAAAAAAGTTATTCACTTTTAGTTTTTATTTTTTAAAAAAATTGTTAGAAACTAATACTTTTATTCCTTAAAAAATCTCTATAAAATCAAAATAAGAACTAAAAGTGAATAATATTTTTTGAGATTTAACGTTAAATGTCATAATTTTGTTGGACTAAAAATAATTTTATTATTTTATGATCAAAAGGCACAATGCAAATTATATGTCTCTTTAATTTATATTCCTTCTTAGTTCATGTAATTTGAGCTAACGGATCGAACCAATGAAAATGTTCATGTCGAATTTGAGTTGAGTTTCAGACAAAATTAATTTTGATTAAATTAAGTAACTCAACTCATTTTATTTTCAACCTTGCTTAGTATAGAGTTGGCCTAATTTACGATATTCAAAATGAACTATTTATGACAATAGAAAGCGATGAATATACTCTGAAAAAAAAAAAATACATATCTAAGATAAAGTTTGTTTGGATAAATATGTACTGATTTAGCCACAAAAAGAAAAACAGAACACGATGATAATATAAATTCATTTAATCAAATTATAATTCCCCTCTAAATCATAGACTATGTCCAACACAAAATCAAGGACCTTGTCACATATCACATTCTTCTCTTTGTACCTCAAATTCCTTAGTCTTCTGGTGAGATCCAGCTCAATCCTATTCGTATTTCTTTCTATTCTCCTCGGACTCACATTTCTCACATTGTGTCTATGATTGTGCATTTAGTGAGAGGTAGGACCATGGATGGCGATTGTGTTTGTCCCTGAATGGAGGCACTCGTTTGTAATTTTCTTCTTATATACAAACCACTAGTATTTGATTTGCGCGTAGAAGTAGCCAATTACTTATTTGGTAAGTTCTACCTTACACCATTTTTATAAATAGTCTATCGTAAATTAGTAGTTAAAAATTACTGAAAATATTTAACGACATTCGATGATATCTTTTAGAAATAATCGTTTGCGGTACTCTCATTTTTATGAATAAGACAACAAATTTATTGATATTGATTCAATACAACTTTGTTATTATTTTTGTCATATTGATATTATTTAAGTCACAATCTCAGTAATAAAAATAAAGATAGTCATTAACATTTACTTTTAAATATCATTTCAATATGTAGTCGATAAAATTTTAAATATTTTCAAAATTTGGTCCATTTAGAATTTGTCTTATTTTTTGTTAAATAATTTAATAATTAAACTCATAGAATTAAGTGTAGAGAAATAAAAATTCTCTTGTGAAATTCAAATTCCTCTGTATAAGATATTTCTACGATTACTGATTGAAGTGCACTTAAGAGCTTACGGATATTATTGCTATTAGCAGTTTGAAACTCATCCGTGAGTAATAAGTGAGATAGACCATTTATGGAATAAGGATGTCTAGCCCAAAAAAGTGCTACACAATTAATCCTGCAGTGCTACACGATCTTGCTAAAGTTGATTTTGGGCTTTCAGGTTCGGTCCCGGCTTGTTTCATATGCAGCGCCAGCCATTATTCATTTTTTTTTTTATTTCTTTTTGCTTTTTTATCGGATCATATTTTTTGATAGTGTAAAATTGAGTAATATATATTAACAGATTCTAGGGTTTTATAGTGTGTTTGAGAGCGCATGAGCAACCTTCTTGAGCTTTTTGGAGGAAAAAAACGAGAATGACTTTTGTTGGAAACTCTTATATTTATGATTCTCAATACAAAGATCCAAAACTATGAGCCATTTTCGCTTCTCCGCTAAGTCAACTTTGATACCATTTGTTGGAGAGTTCAGAGGAGCGCTGAGAACAGCAACTAACTCAATGTCTCTAAAAGTTTTTATACCACATTTCCATCCAAAATTTTAGAACATTAGGTATATAAGTCATCTAACTCTCAAATATCCAACATTTTGCTTATTTATAATCCTTGTCAGATTTTAACAACTTTTTATCACACTTTCTAAAAAATCATTAAATAACATGTCTGAATTTCAAGTGTATTTTAAAAAAAAAAAAAAAAAAACTTTCATATCGTCAAACCAAATAGTATTTGAGATGAATGAAGAAACTAGATGAAGTGGGCCATCCAAAAACACTTTCACCGGTTCTCTTTACAGATTCTCTTATACTTGGCCTTTTTGTGGTTCCCAGCCATGAGCATGTCCCTATTGAGTTCCAAACTTCTGCTATGAAAGGGAAATTACATTTGTTCTCCACTTAATGATATTAAAGATACTTAATTTTTGTAATTTACATTGAATTCCATTTATTTGTAAATACCTCCACCAAATATAATAAGTTATTCTTTTATGTTATTTTTTAAATTAAAAGTTAAAGAAATATATTATCAATAAATATCAGTTAAACAATGACGTTGTATCAAACAACAGATAATGTAATCATTTAGGTGAAATTTACTAATGCAAAAATAGATACTCAAACTGTGAGCTCACTTTCTCTCTCCCCTCCCCTTGTATTGTGTTGTGCTCAAAAAATAAAATCATATATGTTATGTTATGTTATAGTGTAGTGATACCAATTGACTGTGTTTAAATCATTAATGAATTTTAGTTAAAAACAAATTAAATTTAAATATAAATTTTAATTAAAATAATTTTTTATTATACTTTATTTATCTGAAATACTAGATTAGGATTATTTTCCGATAACCAAAGGTTTAAAAAGTGTAATGTGGAAGGTTTAAAAAAGTGTAATGTGGTGTCCTGCATATGAATTGGTGGTAAAGGGTGATAGATAATTGACTCTCTTTTGTATGAGTCTATTATCTTAAATAATGTCTCAGATGAATTGGCAATTAAATTAAGGTACTCTTTTTTTATATTCTACCAAGTACTCTAAAAATAAAATATTTCTTTAAAAATACATTAAAAAGTTGTGTATTGAAATTCTTAAAAATTTAAATTTTATTTTTTTCAGTCTAAAATTTCTCCTTTTTTATTTCTCAACAAGTATCTTAATAACAACACTGGTTAGCGACACCATTAAATTAATTTATTTTGGTTAAGTACAACTAATGTTACAGTGAGGTTGTTAAGGGGATCCTTAATCTCATGCTAGAGATCAATTCCTTAAATTAATTTTAATGCATCAAAGATTAGGTTCTGTTCATTGGACGTGAATATCTTGACAACGTGTTGATATTTGTACTTCTTCTGAACATATACAGATTCCCCTGTTTTCTAGGGACAAACCCCCACGGTTTTCACCTAGATTCAGTGCATGCTCAATTCAAAAGTATATGACAATTCAAAACATAAATCATCACATTCTTAAAAATGAAACATGCAATACGAGGAATTTATGCACGAATTGAAAAATATTACTCCATAAGAGACCCAACACATGACTTGTGTGCTTAAACATGCTCTTCAATTCTTCAAGTTATTATTATCTGCATTACATAAACCGCCATCTCTTCCTTTCTTTCTCAGCTCTTCATCACGTCACCTTCTATAAATGCCTAAAACAAACAAAAATCAATCACCTAAATTTCTTCCTCATTTTCCTTGTTTTCTTCTATTCTCGCCACCTATGCTTCCAAATTCATTTCACTCATGGTAACGTGTGCTTCAATTAACCAAACTTTTAATATTCAGTCATTTTTAAGAGGTGCTTTGTTTGTTTACTTTTGCTTCCTTTTTTTCATATATATCTAATTTTTCAGTCTCATGAAGTGAATGAAAAGATGGGGAGAGTGAAGCTTCAAATCAAAAAGATTGAGAACACAACAAATAGGCAAGTCACTTTCTCAAAGAGGAGGAATGGGTTAATCAAGAAAGCTTATGAACTATCTGTTCTTTGTGATGTTGATGTTGCTCTCATCATGTTTTCTCCTTCTGGGAGAGCCACTTTTTTCTCCGGCAATAGAAGGTTCACATTAGTATCTAAGATTTTAAATAACGGTTGCAGTCAGTGTGTCGTGTGATGAGCTTTAATTTTGTAGAGAATTGTGTGTTACAAAACACACGAAAATTTATAATATTGAGGTTAAATGTGATTGATGCAGTTTCAATTACAAATATGTTGTAGTTTTAATAACGTGAAAAATTGTTATATTATCACTCAAATCATGGTCGTAGATTTTATTTAAAACTTTACTTTGTATATTAATAATTTTTAGATAATTCTTTTTTTATTTTATCTTGTTTGTTTAAAAAAATATTATAATTAACTTTCTCTTTTTAATATACGGTTTGAAGCATCGAAGAAATTATAGAACGATATATAAATCTTCCGGATAGTGAACGTGGAAGGATGCATAATCAAGAGGTAAGTAATTTAGTTGTGTGTCATATCATCATATAAAATTTTAATTTGAACTAAACATAAACTTACAAAATGTTGGTGATAATATTGTTTTGAAATTACAAATTTTGATCGTCTTTGTAGCACATTCGAAAGGTTCTTAGTAAGTTGAAAGTCGAAACCGAACAAATTTGCCAAGCTTCTAGGTATTTTCCATAACACTTTTCTAGTTTGATTAATTAATAGTTACCATAGGATTTTAATCATAGTCTACTATTAATGTTTGGATTCCTAAAATTGATTAACCGTTTTTTTAATCATGTTGTGTTGCATACAGTCCAGTGATTACAGATTACCAACTCAAGGTAATTTGTTAATAAACATTGTATGTTATCATCTACCTGTTGTATTTCCAACTTCAAATGATATTATAAATGTGTTGGACTCATAATTAATTCTATGTGAAATTCAGGAGATTCAAAGAGAAATTTTTATTTGCAAATCTCAATTGGAAGAGATGGAGAATCGATTAAGGTTCCATTTCCTTTATCATTGCTTACTACTTATCTTATCACTTATCATTAAAAACCAAAATCAGATTATGAAAATTAAGTTTAGAATGAATAGGGCTAGCATGTTCATCACTGTTTCATGCTATCATTTTTAGGATATTTGAAGGTGATCCTTATGAGATCACCACATTGTGCGAGGCTGAATTTCGTGAACAAGTCCTTAAGGAAACTCTAAAACAAGTGCAACTACGAAAAGTAAGTTTTATAGTAGCTAGCTACATAATAAACTCACTACTAGTGTTATTTTTATATAGTGCTTCAAAATTTAAGGAGTTAATTAGAATTGTGAATTTATACAACAATGTTTTTAAGATTGAAAAAAACTTACAATGTTTTCTTGAGCAGTGCATTTTGGAGGAAGAACATATTTCTCATGCATCTCCACAGGTATGCAAAGATTAAGCAGCCTTATCTAACATACCCTACTCTCCTCATTCAAATTTGTTATGCAGAAATCTAGCCAACAAGGAATTTGTCATAGTTTTCACTCAGATATCTCAAACACATAATTAAAGATATATTCATATTTAATATTATGTTGTTTCGTATGATATCAGATTAATTAGAAACTCGAATTCCTAATCTAATCTACTAACTCAAGTATCTAGCTAACAAAAATTAAATGCTTAGATGAAAAGTACCCTTCAATATCAAATTTTAGAAGTATACACATAATATATGTTTATTGCAGCTAATTACTGGTTGCAACTTGCAACTATAAATTAATTATTATGATTAGGTACATCTTACAAAAACTGTAGATGGGTTTGTTGCTGGAACTATAGAGAATGCATTAGCCTGGTTTCCACAGGGAGATACCAATAATCAGATTCTAAACTTTGCAAATGTTTATGACCCTTCTCCTCTCAGGTAGTATTTTTTTTTTTTCATTGATTCACTTGTAAGTCCCTACTAAACTTGCATTAAATTGTTTATCGCTCTTTTCTCTGCACTCAGTGATCAACAATCACTAAGTACTATTGCTGATATGGTAACGCCAGTGTCGACTCATTTGCACTCTACATTCATGGATCACAATTGTCAACTAAGTCCGAGAGATGTTGCAGAAGCTGACATAAATAATACAATAAGTCCTCAGTTCGGACATGTTATGGACATTAATTCATCCTCTTGGGAACACCTCCATCATTTAGGTACTTGGTTTAATTTAATCCTGGT
Organism: Cicer chorassanicum; assembly: GCA_037974735.1. Taxonomy (NCBI): domain Eukaryota; kingdom Viridiplantae; phylum Streptophyta; class Magnoliopsida; order Fabales; family Fabaceae; genus Cicer; species Cicer chorassanicum. The sequence continues at coordinate 63,951,141 of JBBPBP010009777.1, read as the reverse complement.
GTAAGTAAAAATAGTTTGTGTTATAATTTGACTTGGTAATGCACATTAGTTGAAAATATAATTACTGAAATTTTACTTTGTTTTTATATCAGTTGTGTATATTGGTAAATGATAAGATTGTCATGAAATTAATGAGCCATTATTTTGTAATGAATGTTGTACATTGATGTTTGAACTATTTGCAGAGAGTGGAGCATTGTCAGTTGCAGAGACAAGAGAAGGACAACTACTTGAACAGTTTTTTTCTCAATATACCCCGTCAAATATCTTAATAACTAATCATGATCAACTTCAAACATGATATATGGTCCCTATGTGCATGTATTTTGATAAAATCAGAAATTGCTTAAATGGAGAAAGTAGGCAAAACTTGAAAATGCATTTGCATTTTCTCAGATAGCAGCTAAAATAAAATGGTTTAGATGTGTTAATATCGATGATTATGAATTGTATGTATGCAGTACAATTAAATTGGCTGACTATTGTAGCTACTTGCTATAATTTGATGAATCTGACTTATGTTTTGGGTAAATTATATTTTTTTCCCTTTTTCCTGATAATATCAGGAATAAAACTTCTTTTACTTTTGTATTATTTAGTAAACATGGATTACACTAATCAACTTTAACATACATTAGATGAATAGTTTGTGAGTGTGACAGCAAGTTTATTATTTATGAATAATTTGTTCACGATTAATCATTTTATATGATTTATATCTAGTCTTTCTTCTATCACAAACAATATAATAAGGTATTATAAATATTAAATGCTACTTAGTTATATTAAGCCTCAATCATACGATGGAAAGTAAAAAAATAACTTATCAGCTATGATATTTATATTCTGTTATATTCTTGTATCTTATGATATATATCTATATGCTATGCTATCACTATCATATCACCAAACAGACCCTGAAAGAGATATTTGGGTGTTTAAATTGATAAGATTCATCGGTCAATTTTTTTTATAAGAATCAATGAAAAAGTCAAATTGTACACTGATTGATGAAATACAATAATGTAATGACATATAAGGTCAGCACAAGGACAGACCATCCTAGTTATTTCTAAAGTGAAAGCTTACAAGTTAAACTGCAACTTGAAGAAAGACTACTACAATTTCAATACCTAACTAGGCCAAAAAAAGTATAGATGCCTTGACCACAACTAAATAGCTAATTAAGTTTACTATCATTTAACTTATAGTTTCCACAAAATTGAAAGCTTCTCAGTAAAGTCATATACCAGCCCCTTGACCATGTAGCAAGCTTCTTGAGCAAAATATAATAAGCTCCAACAAATCATTGAACCACTTCAAAAAATAGTAAGTGTCATCTAACTACCTCACTCTGCTTCGAACAGATGACTTGGTAAATGAGGAGGCGAAGGAAAATTTGCTACATATTTAAACTGTTACAATATAACGAAACCATGTCATTAAACTTGACATAATAAAGTTTAAGGAATGTGATTAAAAAATAATCACCTTATGCTGATTGTATTTCTCTCTAGTAGCTTCAAACGACTCTCCCCTTCTAGCCATATATAAATCATGTAAGAAGAGAACACATTCTTTCAACTCTATTGGTTTATATGCAGTGTATTCTTGCAGGGCTGGTGTCTGCCACAGGCAACAAAAAAGTTCATAAATACATTGAAATGAATTGAATCATATATGTTAATTCGGTAATACTAATACATCTAATTTTATATAAAAGGTAAATTATTAACCATTCAGTCAAATACTTACCCAAGTGCAAGTTTTAGGCCAAACAATGAATCTAGCGAGAAATATAACAGACGCAGCCATCAAAGAAGGCAAAAATCTCAAACAATGATAATCCAATAAACTAAGCTCGGCAAGATAGTAAGTCAAGAACTCAAACTGCAAACTGGAAGCCTGGTCAAAAAAATAAATACACAACAATCAGAACACTTAACAACGCTTTTAAAATGTCCAATTTCCAAACCATAGATAATGAGAAATCAAACTCACATTTTTTTTCTCACAGGCAATTCCATGAAACCGCCTGCACCACAGTAACTACACATAATTAGTCTATTATCCTTTCAATTTTGATAAATTTAAAATAATTGCTATTTGCAACAACATAATGGCAAACAGGCTTGGCAGTCTTGCCTTAGAAAAGTCTTAACAGTTGGGTTGCCCATTTCAAAATCTAGAGCCTTGAGTATGTTAGTTTCCATCTCTAAAACCTGCATTGACAAGTGACAGCAATAAACAAAATAAATAAGGTGAGGGAGCATTGACACAGTTGCAGAACAAGTTTTAAGCTTTTAATAGAAATGTGTGTGTTTGTTTTTCAGATGACAAAAATTGATTTTTAATTAATTGATTTTGTAATCTAAATTGAGTAGAATATAAAGTGTTTTGTATTCAAGTATATTCATGTAAAAGCGAGTTAAATAATATATTTAAAGCTAAGTACCAATTGTAGAAAGAAAAGCTCCAAAATCTAGTTTCAAGTTTGAATCAATCCTAAAAGGGAATAATCAAGTATACTTGATAACATTGAGTGCATGTTTGGCTTCACAATGAGACTGATAAAATCACGATAGATCGCTGTGATTTTGTCAATTCCACAGCAAAACCAAACAAGTACTATAACATAACATTTCAAAAACAATTCTATACACCTAGAATCAATTTTAACTCTTCCAAAAGTGGAACTAAACATAGATTTAACACAATCTCACAGCAAACAAAGAATCAGAATAATATATAAATATACCTCTTCCTTGTCATATGTATTATCAGTAATGAAGCAGAACTCTTCCACATGGGGAGGACTAATTTCTTCATACTTCCTATATATTTAAATAAAAAGAACAAGAAATCAATCATGATTCACAAACTCAAAGAGAAAAATCATTTGCAAAATTCAAAACGGTTTACGGATCCTTACGATGCAATGAGCATGGCAGAAACACCCAACAATTGAAGCTTCATTCTGCTGATAGGGTTAAGAGATAAAAACCTATCAATGTATGAAACAGCGAGATGAAGGGTATCTGAAAGAAGCTTGTATTCTTCAGCAACTTCAACTAACCAATCCACCAATATCCCTCTCATGTTTGATGTAATGTCTCTCTGAACAATCTCCATGTAATCCTTCATTGGTCTTCTCTTGTTCTCCATCTAAAAAAAAAACAAACACAATCTCCATCATAAAAAAGACACGATTTTTCAACAGTGTGACAAGACCCAAAAGAACAAATATGTTACCTCTGTTTTGCGAAGATGCTTGTAAACTTCGGAAACAACTGGGCCATCGACATTGTCATGTGTGTTTGATTTCTTGGGTTTTTGGTTTTTGAGGTTTTTTGAATCGTGTGTTTGAGTTTGAGGAACAATGGCGTTGGTTGAATTGGGAAGTTCAACCAACACGACACGTTTCTTCTTGTGAGGTTGGTTTTGGTTTTGGGTTGAATTGGTTTTTCTCTTTGAAGCGCGAGTCTCCACCATGTTCTTTTTCTTCTTGTTTTCATGGCAAATTGAGAGAAAAAGAAGAGCATTTATATGAAAATTTCTCGATCTTTTATTTCCTATTATTGTTGTGTTTTGGCGATTTTGAATTATTTATTGGAGCCAAAATGAAAATGTTTTTAAATTTGATGTTTTGTTGGTGATTTTCCTTTTTTTAATTGGAAAGTTAAATTTTGTGATTTCATATGGCGGGTGGCGCTCTTTTCCTTTTCCGCCATCCACAACTCTCAAATACCACGATGGAGGCAAAAATTAATTGATTTTTCAGTTTTTGTTTTTTGGGTCTATGTTGATTTTTCAACTTTAAATTTCAAAAATAAATGTCCTTTTGGTACAAATTTCTCGTGCGGCGGGTAAACAAAATATAAAAATACGCGTGCGGCCTAAAAATTGATGTTATAACAATTTCATTAAAAATTGTAAAAAACAAAAAGAAACTTTTTTTTACACGAAAAAAAATTATTAGTTTGTTCTGTTTGAATAAATCATCAATTTAAAATTAAAATTGTAAGCCTCCAATAATTTAGAACTTCAATTTTGCATCATAATAAAATGTTCTTTTGTATTGAGATATTCGTCAAGTTGTTCTCTTAATTGTAGTGAGATGTTACATTAAGTAACATTGTAACTTATTCGTGTTACATGAAGATCTGTCGCATCTTATAAAACATTTTGATATTATGCAAATTTGAGGTTTTAAATTTTGCTATAGTAACGATTCCTTAACTCTATTTGTCTTCTTCATCAAAATCTCAAAATTCCAACATACAAAAATTACATTATGATCTTCTACAATGGAACTCTTGCGCCCTTTACCTTTTCCATTACGGTCTCTGTACTTTCACGTTTCACCTTTTTATTAAAAAATTTAATATTATTATCAATAGTGTTTTTGCTACCTCGCAAGTCGCAATATTGGACATTAAACTCGTATATATATAATTGTAATTCAATTAACTGTGGTTCACATATGGAATGTTCAATGTTCAGACCAATCTCTAAAGTTTATACACGTTTAATGTCACCTTAAATGACATACAATCATGACAATTCATTACTCCTTTTATGTATTTTAAATATAGAAGTTTATGTAAATTTAATGTCATGTTAAAGGACAAACAGTTATCACGATTCACAACTCCTTATAATGTCAGTTTCTCCGTCCCGCAGCTGCCCGCGTTTATAAAATAATAAATTTAAAAGTCATATGTATTTGATTAAAAATGTCATGTTTATTGAAATTAGTACAGTAAAATAATAATTGTTATACAATAAAAAAATATTAAAATCATATTTAAGAGATTACAATTTTTAATACATAAAAATATTAAATAAACACATGCATATAAAAATAGTAACGATATTACTAGCGTGCGAGTATCAACATCAGTAATTCATCCCTGTCCCCGAGTTTGAATGTATGAGAAAGTACGCATCGGCAACCTAGTCAAAGTCGATTTTTTATGTCAAAGTCAGGACGAGTTCCACTCAATACCCACAAATGCAAAATTGTGTTGTCATGCCTACTATGACCTAAAGGGTTTGATAGAATGAATGAGTGAGCCTGAGCAACCCGCCTTATTATTGGCCTACACTCTATCAAGATCGACCCACCCCCACTTTCGACTATGTAGGCTAATGGATTAGGTTGACCCATTTTTTATTTTTATATGTCCATATTTTAATTAAATAAAAAACAAAAACAAAACTATAATACAAAAACACTCTCAATCACGGTTGACTACAATAGAGATAATAAAGTTATAGTACCACATAAGCCAGGTAACAAATATCTCGCCAAATTTATAATATATCTTATAAAGTGTAACTTTATAGACAATAAAAAGAGGTACTGTATAGCAAGTTGGATACCAACTTTTTTTTTTACAATGAGAAGAACAAAAGAAAAATAATCAATGCCATTTGTTTTAGGAAGAAAAAAATAATTTAAACTTTTTCTTCAAAAAATGTGTTAGACAAAAGTTCAAAAGACCAACTCGACTAAACCTCATATTTTAAAATTGAACAAAGTCAAAAGGGTGTTTTTCTTTTTTCTGCTTCCTTATTTGCTCAAATACACATTTAAATTGACTAATCTAAATATATAAAAAAACATTTTTAAATGATAAATTAGACAAAAATATAAGACTGGTGAAAAAAAGAAACTGACGAGCCAAAAGGACTCGGTTATTTGAACTGTGTTTTTACGGCCCAACCCAAAATAAAATGACGGCCGTGTGGTCCACCGGGTCCATCCATTTTACAGCTATAGAAATATTGTGAAAGTACCTTGTGAGTATTTGACGAGTATGGGAGCGAAAAACCAGCGCGGTAATATGAAATAGCTTTTTCAATTAAAAGAACCAATCCAAAATTTCAAACACAAATTCTAAAATTTCGACACCAAAATAGCGCCATAGGAATCATTTTCACGTCCCCAACCAAAATTTCCGAAACCGCTCTTATGAAATTCCAACTAAATCTACCACTCTATAAACACCATGTCCCACTCTTTCACCCTTCATTCAATCTTCACAAACCCAATTCTTTACCCTATTTCTTCAGATAAACACTTCACTGCTATCGGAGATGGAGACTCGCAGCGCCGCAAGAAAGAGGGCAAACGCTGAACCACTTGTCATAAACCCTAAAAAACAGAGGGTTGTATTGGGTGAGCTTCCCAATTTACCCAATCTCAATGAAAATCAACCCAAAGAAAAACCCCAAACTAGGAAGAATTCAAGGCAAAAGAAATCAACAACAACCTATCCTTTGTATTTTTCCAAGTCGGATTCGCCAGTTCAGAAAAACAACAATGGAAAACGTGATAATCAACAGATTTATGAACCTTATGAATCTGATATATCGAACTATCTTCGTTCGATGGAGGTAATGTCTTTTTCTTTTGTTATTTATGCTAAAAATAATAATTTTTTTTTTTTCCAATTAAATTGTGTTATTTCATTGATAATTTTTGGGTGTTTAAATTAATGCCTTCTGAATGTTAATTTTTTTCAGATGCAGAAAAAGAGAAGACCTATGATTGGTTATATTGAGAAAATTCAAAAAAATGTAACCACAAATATGAGAGGAATATTGGTTGATTGGTTAGTTGAGGTTGCAGATGAATACAAGCTTCTCCCTCATACCCTTCACCTCTCTGTTTCATACATTGATAGGTTCCTATCTCTTCACTCTGTCAGCAAATCACACCTTCAGTTGCTAGGTGTTTCGTCCATGCTCATTGCATCGTAAGTCATCAACAATTTATTTTTTTTAATCTTATTTATGAATGCTGTCATTTTAGTTTGCTTAAATATCACAAATTTATTACTTTTTTATTTGCAGAAAGTATGAAGAAATCACCCCACCTAAGGCGGTAGATTTCTGCCACATTACTGATAACACATATGAGCTGGCAGAGGTAATTGTTTGTGAATTACTGATAGCACATTTCACTTTTTTTATGGATCTATGTATTTATTTTTTTTGAATTACTAGATTTCAATTTGTTATATGTCTTTTCGTTTCTCATGTTAATTGATGTTAATGTAGGTTATAAAGATGGAATCTGATATTCTAAAGTCTCTCAAGTTTGAAATGGGCAGTCCTAATGTTCACACATTTTTAAAGTAAGTGATTTTTTGTTGTTGTTGTTGTTGTTATTGTAAATTTGAATATTTGAAGCTTTGATGACATGAAGTTAATTGGACTAATTATGTTAATGTACAATTTATGTGTTTCAGGAGGTATATTGGATTTATAACTGATAATCAAAAGGTAAATTGAACAGTTCATTAATTGTTTATTAGTAATGTCAAGAGCTTTAATTAGGTTTACTTATTCAGTTGTATTTTGAAATGCAGAGTTCAAAGTTGCAAATGGAATTTCTATGCAACTATCTCGCTGATTTAAGTCTATTGGACTATGACTGTCTAAGATTCTTGCCTTCTATTGTGGCTGCATCTGTTATATTTCTTGCCAGATTTATTATCCGTCCTAGTTTACATCCTTGGGTAAATATTTGATGTAACTGTTCTTTAATCTATTTATTTAATATTTGATGTTATTGTACTTTAATTTATTTAGTTCTATAAAATATATGGAAATAGCTGTTATTGAAGGCACTTAATGTTGAAAATCTATTGCAGACATCATCTTTGAGTGAATGCTTGGGTTATAAATCAGCAGAGTTGGAAGAATCTGTTCACATTCTACATGACTTGTATTTGTCAAGAAGAGCATCATCTTTGAAAGCTGTTCGCGATAAATACAAGCAACACAAGGTGACTATTTTAACATTTTTTATTTTAGATTAAAGGGGAAGTTTTCAAAGATTTGAAAGAGAAAACCCTAGTTAATCTTATTATGGCTAATATTGATTTAATATCATTGTTTGTAACAGTTCAAATATGTGGCAAACTTGCCTTCCCCACCAGAGGTACCGAATCATTATTTTGAAGAAGAGAATTGAAATACATCTCTAACATATAGAGAACTTGTTGAAAGATGATAGGAAAGTTTGCTTCACAAGTAGCATCCTGATTTTGGTCTTGTTATATATACTAATCTTTAGGAGTTGAGTGGATTTCTGTACATATGATAACTTCATTACCTAGTTTGTTTACATTTGTATTCATCGATATTCTGTTTTTAAGAAAAAATATTATTAAAATAAAGTGTTTATCAATCTTCATGAAGTGCACATTGATGAAGTTTCTCTTTGTTAATTTGAACTATAGGCTTGATGAATTTTGTACTTTCAATAATTGCATTTCATATATGTAGTTTTGTATTCTTTTTTGGTGCTTGTACAATAAAATTGAATCAAGGGACAGAGTGTCTTAAATAATATTAAATTTAATGATATTAAATGATATTTAATCATCAAAATTTGTATGAGACACCTTTTTATTTAAATGAAATGA
>JBBPBP010009777.1:63920512-63940537 GCA_037974735.1 Cicer chorassanicum | reverse complement strand
TTTACAAAAATGTTTTAAAACTAAATAAAAAAATATAAATGTGTTATAACTAAATAAAAAATTCAAATGTAATTTTTAAATAAATGACTATTTTACTCTTAAATATGTGAGATGCAGATGTCATAATTTTTGAATGTATTGTAATTGTAAATATGTTTTTAATATATATTTTGTTAATGATTTTATAAATTAAATTAAATAATAAAAAAATATTTCAAAAATTAAATCAACTAATTAAAGACATACTTGACGACAAATTCACACATATGGTGATTAAAATAGTTGTTTAATTGTAATTTTATCAAAACTTTTTATTGTTGGATGATATATATCCCAATTGATATCCACGCATATCAATACGTAAAATAGCACAATGGTTTAAAAAGTTTCACAACATTTCGTAAAAAAAAAATATTTTAAAAAGATTTTTGAAGAAGAATAATTAAATATTTTTGGAGGGAGCCAACATAATGGCGCAATATCATCGCGCTATTGACCGCTGAAAATCTTAGTTTTATAATTTATAACTTATTTTTTATTTATCTCACTCAAACTGCGCTAGTTATTTTCAAAGCTAAATTTTTTAGCGCCATGGGAAAAACAACTATTTTCCATCTTCATGTTTCCATTTTCTTCGACCAATTCTATGGTATAAAAAACCCTCGTTTCATTGCTCAACTCACTCATTCTCCAAACCCTAATTTTCTTCTCATTCTCTATTTTCAGAGCAACACTGCACTACTTACACTCGGATATGGAGACTCGTGCCTCAAAAAAGAGATCAAACTCACAGCAACCACTAGTTATTGTTCCCAAAAGGCATAGAATTGTTTTGGGTGAACTCTCCGATTTCATTGTTCCCCAAAATAACCCTACACTGAAACTTCATAAGAATTCCAATCTCAAGAAATTAGATACAACAGCCCTTCAATTGCCAGATATTGAGCCTTATGTATCCGACATCAATGACTATCTTCATGCAATGGAGGTAATTCCTCTTTTTCTTGTTACTTATGTTAAATTTCTATTCTTTTTGCTCAAATAATTGTGTTATTTAATTGAAAATTTCTGGGTGCTTAATTTTTGTCTTGCTTGTTTTTCAGATGCAGAAAAAGAGAAGACCAATGGTTGGTTACATTCAGAATGTTCAGAGAGACATTACTTCAAACATGAGGGGGACATTGGTTGATTGGTTAGTTGAGGTTGCAGATGAGTACAAGCTTCTCCCTGATACTCTTCATCAAGCTGTTTCCTACATTGATAAGTTTTTATCTATTCACCCTGTCAAAAGATCCAACCTTCAATTGCTTGGTGTTTCTTCCATGCTCATTGCATCGTAAGACTTCAACAATTGTTTGTTTATCTATTTATTAATAAATGCTGCTATGTAACATTGCTTAAACATAACAATTCAATTACTTTTTAATATGCAGAAAGTATGAAGAAATCACCCCACCCAAGGCAGTAGATTTCTGCCAGATTACTGATAACACCTATGACCTTGAAGATGTAATTATCCTATTCTTGTCTCTGGTCTTGTTTGAAGTAGTAGATTTCATTTTGTTCTGTGTTGTTTTGTTTCTCATACATATTTTTATTGCTGTTACCGTAGGTTTTAAAGATGGAAGCTGATATACTCAAGTCTCTAAATTTTGAAATGGGCAGCCCTAATGTAAACACATTTCTAAAGTAAGGATTTTTCTTCTTCTTGTTGTAATGTTGAATATCTAAAGCCTTGATGAAATGAAGTTAATTAAACTGATTATGTTTATGTGCAATTGCTATGTTTCAGGAGTTGTGTTGGGATTGCTTCTGAGAACAAAAAGGTAAGCTGAACTGCTTTTTTATGTTGTTAGTTGCTGATGTTAAATGCTTTGATTATATTTACTAATTGCTTTTTTTATAATGCAGACTTCCAACTTGCAGTTTGAATCACTGTGCAACTATCTTGCCGAGTTAAGCTTGTTGGACTATGAGTGTATCAGATTCTTGCCTTCTGTTGTGGCTGCATCAGTTATATTTCTTTCCAGATTTATTATCTGGCCTGGAGTACATCCTTGGGTAAATATTTGATGTTATCAACTTTAATTTTAGATTCTCTAAAAGAATAATATTTCAAGGTGATTAATGTTGAGAACCTATTGCAGACTTCGTCCATGTGTGAATGCTTGGGTTACAAATCTGCTGAGTTGGAAGAATGCGTTCTCATTTTACATGACTTGTATTTGTCAAGAAGGGCTGCATCCTTCAAAGCTGTTCGTGATAAATACAAGCAGCCCAAGGTTAGTGTGTTAACCTGTCTTTTTGTGACAGTGTAATTCTTATTGTGGCAAATTGAGTGACTTGGAAATCTTTGTCTGAAACAGGTTAAATGTGTGGCAAATCTGCCTTCTCCACCAGAGGTACTAAAACATTACTTTGAAGAAGAGTGATGGAGGGTAAATTATTTGGTGGATTAAGTTCATGGCTGACAAATATGAAGGACTTTTGAGATTGGCTGGTATGAAGGAAATTAGTGTCTTCTATACAAGAGGCATGCCTTTCTTGATAATGCTATGCTGCACACACTAGGTGATGATAATTTCAAATTTTGGGGGTTATGTGGCGTTTGGCAATCAACTTAATTAGCTCAAGTAGGTATTATTTGGTGGCCACTTGCTGCTTGATCTTGGTATAAATGATAATCCAATTACTGATGCTGACTGGCTGTTAACTTACGATGAGAATCTGGTTTTGGTACTAATTGCCAAGTCCCTTTTGTTAAAGTTGTCACTTGTTAATACAATTGATGCTCCTGGGATCTTGTCCATTATAAACTAATTCATATGATTGGTCACTTACAGAATAAGGTATACCACAGTGATTAGTGAGAATTTTAGTTTTTTTATTTTTTAGTTTTAACAGTTTGATTTTTACAGTAGAAGTATAATTGCCTCAAGTGTAAACAATATAAGAGATATATATGATACCAAATGGTTATTATTTTTGCAATGAAGAATGCAAGACTTTTTTTCTACAATTGAAACACCTATTTTTATCTTTATTTGTACCCTTTACATTCTCAGACTTAGGGATGACAATATAACCCGCACCTGCGGGTATCCACCCAAACCCTTGATTTGGTCGAGGAAAATCTGCTTTTATTGGGTGTGGGTGCGGATTTTCCCCGAAATTAAAATTTGAGGGCGGTGACGGGTTTTGGGGTGATGATATCCACCTCGCACCCGCCCCCAAACCCTCCCCGCAAGTAATATTGATGTAATTTTTAAATTATATATATACATATACATATTTGAATATACTTAATATTTTTTAAATATTAAAAATTATAATCTTATCTAAATAGAAAATATTTTTTTAATTTTGTAATTGTCTAATAACAATTATTTTATTATATTAATTATAATATATATGATTTTTAAATTTATAATTTTATATTCAAATATATATACGAATGGGTGCGGGTGTGGGCGGGAAAACCTGAACCCCGTTGCAGGAGGAATGGGGGCCTAAATTCTACACCTGCTATCGAATAGAGGCGGATGCATGTTTTCTCCAATTAGTTGAGTGTGTGGGTGGAGGAGGCAAAATCCTCCCCCGCCCCTCTCCGTTGCCATGCCTACTCAGGCTCCACATCTTTTTATCTCTTTTAATTATTCATGTTCTCTTCATTGTCACTTAATTTTTGCCATACTCTTCCACCAAACCTCATTTTTTTTTATGAGAATGGAGAAGTGAGAGGATCCATTTTGAGAACATCAATGGTAGTTGTATAGTGTTTGTTCAATCAACATTAGTATAAAACTTGATCTTGAACCCCTAAGAGTCATGGAAATTATGTTTTAGGGTTATTATTTATTTTTATCTTTTGGACAAAAATATTATTTAAGGCATGAAAAAGTTGTGTCGTTGAATGGTTTCTTATTGATATATTGAGATTGAAAGCGAAGATTACAAAAGATTTACAATGTATAAGATAACCTTGCACTCAAGGCTACCCCCAATGGAGCACTCTCCTCCCACTAAAGCATTCTCTAGTTTACAACTTTCATAAAATGAATTCATCCCTTCTCTTCATGGGAGGTTAGTCCTATTTATCAACCATAAGATTAGCAACAACTAAAACAGAAAATCTTATAAACTTAACAATTAAACTTACCCCTAAGTAACTTCTTAACTTCAATCATTACAAATTCTCTTGTATTCTAGGACCTAAACAGAATTTGACATACTCAAGTCCCTAAATGCTGAAATGAAGTTAATTGGGCTAAGTAATTTGATAAGCAATTAATGTGTTTCTGGAGGTTTGTCTGATTTGAGATTCATAAGGTGAGTTAAAAGTGCTCATTAATTGTTTATTGGTCATGTCAAAAGCTTTTATTTTGCTACTAATTTGTTGTTCGTATATTAAAATTCAGACTTCAAATTTGGACTGTGATTGTATAAGACTCTTGCTGAGCTAAACTTGTTGGACTATGATTGTATAAGACGCTTTGCCTTCTATTGGAGTAGCATTTATTTTATTTCTATAAAAGAATACGGTGGTTTTTGTATTTCAATGCACTTAAAGTTGAGAATCTATCTATTGTAGGCTTTATCTCTTTGTGAATGTTTTTGTTATAAATTGGCCGGTTGAATGTGTTCTCGTTTAACATGATTTGTATTTGTCGAGAAGGACAAAATCCTTGAAAGCTGTTTGCGATAAATACAAGCGACAGAAGGAGGTGATTGTTACTTTGAAGTAGAGGGATGGAGAGTGAATAACTTGATGACGGAAACCATTGTTGATAAATAAATATAGAGGACTTTTTGAGGTGGGCTAGTATGAAGGAAATTTCCTTCTTCAACCCAAGTAGCATGCCTTTTGTTTAAAAACAGATTCAAACGAATTAAGTTTGCAACAAATGAATGGTTTCTTATTGGTATATTGAGATTGAAAGAGAAGATTACAAAAGGTTTACAATGAATAAGATAACCTTGCACTCAAGGCTACCTCCAAGGCAACACTCTCCTCTCACTAGAGCATTCTCTGGTTTACAACTTTCATACAATGAATTCACCCCTTCTCTTAAAGGGAGGTTAGTCCTATTTATAAACCTTAAGATTAAGAAGAACTAAAACAGAAAATCTAACAAACTTAACAATTAAACTAACTTCTTGACTTCAATCCTTATAAATTCTCTTATATTCTAGGACCTAAGAATTTGACATAGTCAAGTCCCTAAATGCAGAAATGAAGTTAATTGGGCTAAGTAATTTTATGCATAATTAATGTGTTTCTGGAGGTTTGTCTTGTTTGATTTTGAGATTCATAAGGCGAGTTAAAAGTGATCATTAATTGTTTATTGGTCATGTCAAAAGTTTTTATTATGCTACTAATTTGTTGATCGTATTTTAAAATTCAGACTTCAAATTTGGACTATGATTGTATAAGGCTCTTGCTAAGCTAAGCTTGTTGGACTATGATTGTATAAGACTCTTGCATTCTATTGGGGCTGCATCTATTTTATTTCTATAAAAGAATATGGTGGTTTCTGTATTTCAATACACTTAAAGTTGAGAATCTATCTATCGTAGACTTTATCTCTTTATGAATGTTTTGGTTATAAATTGCCTGAGTTGGAAGAATGTGTTCACATTTTATATGATTTGTATTTGTCGAGAAGGGCAGAATCCTTGAAAGCTGTTTGCTATAAATACAAGCGACAGAAGGTGATTGTTTTAACCTTTCTTTTTTGTTATTGTGGCAGATTGAGTTACTTAAAATATTTGTCTGAAACTATTCAAATATGTGACAAAAACCTGCCATCCCCGCCAGCGGTACCAAATTGTTACTTTGAAGTAGAGGGATGCAGAGTGAATAATTTGATGATTGAAACCATTGCTGATAAATAAATATAGAGGAGTTTTTGAGGTGGGCTAGTATGAAGGAAATTGTCTTCTTCAACCCAAGTAGCGTGCCTTTGTTTGAATCTGTATGATGATATGCATGGTGGCCAAGTCCAGTACAATGGCATCAAGTGTAAACAAATACATCAAAGGTAAAAGGCACATATTTTCAACATTTGCAATGATGAACTAAGATAATAGAATCTTCAAAGTTTTAACACTTGTATTTATCTACACTTAGTTTTAAGAAAAAAATAATAATTGGAAAATGGTTTAACCAATCTTAATAAAGGGTGCAATCTCATTCATCAAATTTCTCTTCACTCATGCCAGCACTAAGCTAATCTAATGAGAAACATATTATCTTAAAGGTGAAGAGAGGTTGATTTGTATGAATCTAGAGACCTAACTCTTTCGGTGGTTAGCAAGGAGCAAGGAGTGTTTGGTTGTGCATTGCATTGGTACAAGTACAACACAAGGTTTCCAATGAAGGATTGCATATTAATTGCCGTATCTTGTGGCTGCTATGATCGTTTGAGCAGAAATTGCATGAAACACACTATTCTCAGTTTCTCACTTTGGGTGAATGTTTGAAAAAACAAAGCACAAGAAAAACAAAACTATTGCCTTATGAAACACACTGTATTATTATTATTGTTGTTGTCTAAGGTCCATGAATTTTGATTAGTGAGGAAAGGATAATATCATATACTACTATGGAATTGTTTGACTAGACTAAACCTACAGGATACGAATCTATGATCAAAATACAATCATTTGATAATTGTTTTTTGTCACAAACTTATTACATTGTTTTATGTTGCTTGAAGTAGCGTTTGAACTTATAATTATAGTGTATGATATACCAAAGTAATTATACCATATGCATTGTTTTATTTTTTAAGAGTTATCTGGTGATACTATGAATGTTTTTCGTTAAGTTTGGTGAAGCTCGTGTCTTCATTACCTTTAGTAGTTTGATTGATGTAGGGAACCTTCATATTTATAACTTTTGTTACATTATTGACACAAGTCGAAGGAGGTGATTCAATTTAGGCGCTTGACACTTTTTTTAAGATAATTGCAAATTATGTATAAATTAATTGCATGATTAGATATTACAATTAGAGTTTTGAGACCTATCTAATTTTGTCTTATAGACCTATCCTTATTAAAATACCTAATTGAGTTTATTGGGTTCAATATGAAAATCAAATTTAAAATTTGGCCCAATGTAACTTTAATGTCGGATAAATGACACACAATTAGATCTAACTAGCACATCATACATCCTAGTTAATATAAGTGACTTGATTGATATAGTCTTACAATTTTTACAACTTCAAGTACCAAAATAAAGTTTATATAATTTTTACGCGTAAGTAAGAAAATTTATAATTTAAATTGTAAGTGTTGGTCATATTAATTTTTGATTTTTGTAAATGAACAAATATATCCTTAACATGGTAAAATAGTAATCAAAATAGTTGTTTATATTTAAATTTTTATCGTTAAAGACTATGATTTGACACATTTATATTGAGATCATATCAATGTCATCACACTGTATATTAATTTTACTATGAAATTTAAACATTTTATGGACTAATTTGTTCATAATTAGTCTAAGTCAGAATTATCCACAGATCCGTCTTTGAGATAACAAAATTTCATGTCAAATTATATATGAAAAGATCACATTGATGTGAGATCAACATAGATAAACCGAATATCAAATTTAAACGCCACATCAAAATATCCAATAATATAAGTTTATAGAGTGAGTAGACTAATTTACAATGTATATTTACCAATTTATAAAATTTAAAAACTAATTTAATTTAAGAGATGTTTACAATTTCAAGATAAATTTATTTATTTACTCATATTTTTTATTGGCTACACATCTTGAAGAGCCAAGAGCCAAAGTAAACCTTTTTGAATTTTTTAAACTAAATAATTCATCTTAAGTCATTAATAAATTTTAATTTAAAATATTATTCAAAACGCAAAAAATAACATTTATAAACTGTCAATATAAAATAATTTTACCCTTAAAATCAAAAACTAAAAAATTACTTTTAAATCAACATTGTAAAATATACTTGCATGATAATAAAATAGTGAGTTTCTATTGAATTACGGTGTATAGTGATTATTAAACCCAATTTAAAAACCTAAATTTAAATCATATTCGAAAAATTTATTACCCATTTTATTTATCTCCGTGAACCTCATGTTCAACACTCTTATTATTGGAAATTGGAGGTAAATAATATATTTTTATGTTTTTAATTGGTTGGCGCAAAAGCAGCGCGCTGTTGACCGCATTTGAATATAATTTTTTTAATTTTTAATTGAAAGAATTAACCCGAAACAAAGTTACTCCACTCATTTTGAAACCAAAAATTTAAAGACCCAAATAGCGCCATGAAAATACATTTTGGTTTCGCCCTTCTTTTTTGAAAAACGGCTATTTCCATCTTCATTTCGTACCAATTCTAATTGTATATAGAACCCTAATTTCATTCCCAAACCCTATCTTTCTTATTCTTCAAAGCAACACTGCACTAGTTACACTCAGTAATGGAGACTCGTGCCTCAAAGAAGAGAGCAAACGCACAACCACCACTAGTCATTGTTCCCAAAAGGCATAGAATTGCATTGGGCGAACTCTCCCATCTCATTGTTCCCGAAAATAACCCTAATGAGAAACTTCAATATCGGAAGAATCCCAATCTCAACAATTCAACAACAACAACCATTCAATTGCCAGATTCCAACTTGGATAAGCCAGTTCACACCAAAAAGAATACCAAACATGATAATCAACGGATTATTGAGTCTTATGTATCTGATATATTCGACTATCTTCGAACAATGGAGGTAATCCATCTTTTTCTTGTTATTATTCTGCTAAATATTTATTCTTTTTGCTCAAATCAATCTGTTATTTAATTGAAAAAAAAATTCTGCACTGTTTGTTTTTCAGATGCAGGAAAAGAGAAGACCAATGTTTGGTTATATTCAGAATGTTCAGAGAGACATTACTTCAAACATGAGGGGAACATTGGTGGATTGGTTAGTTGAGGTTGCAGAAGAATACAAGCTTCTCCCTGATACCCTTCATTTATCTGTTTCATACATTGATAGGTTTTTATCTTTTCACTCTGTCAAAAGATCCAACCTTCAGTTGCTTGGTGTTTCCTCCATGCTCATTGCATCGTAAGATCTCAACAGCCATTTTTTCGATTTTTTATAAATAATTGTTTTTATGTTAGTTTGTTTAAGTATCCAAATTTAATTACTTTTAAATTTGCAGAAAGTATGAAGAAATTACGCCACCAAAAGCGGTAGATTTCTGCAGCATTACTGATAACACGTATGACCTGGAAGAGGTAAATATCCTATATCATTGTCTCTGATCTTGTATCCAATTTTGATCTTGTTTGAATCTACAGATTTCATTTTTTCTTCTTTTTCCGTGTTGCTTTGTTTCTCATGTATATTGCTGTTAATGTAGGTCATAAAAATGGAATCTGATATACTCAAGGCGCTAAATTTTGAAATGGGCAACCCTAATGTAACCACATTTCTCAAGTAAGGACACTCTTTTAATTGTAAATTTGAATATCTAAAGCCTTGGTAAAATAAAGTTAAGTGGACTGATTATGTTTATGTGCAATTGCTGTGTTTCAGGAGGTTTGTTGGGATTTCTTATGAGAATCGGAAGGTAATTTGAGTTAATCTTTTATTATATTTTGATGATGTCAAAAGCTTTTATCGTGTTTACTAATTCTTGTTTGTCTTTTTTTTAATTGCAGACTTCCAATTTGCAGTTTGAATATCTGTGCAACTATCTTGCTGAGTTAAGCTTGTTGGACTATGAGTGTATTAGATTCTTGCCTTCTGTTGTGGCTGCATCGGTTATATTTCTTTCCAAATTTATTATCAGGCCTGGAGTAAATCCTTGGGTAAATATTTGATGTTATGCAATTTAATCTTTTTGATTCTCTAAATGAATAGTATTTCAAGGTATTTAATGTTGATAATTGATTGCAGACTTCATCCCTGTGTGAATACTTGGGTTACAAATCGGCTGAATTGAAAGAATGTGTTCTCATTTTACATGATATGTATTTATCAAGAAGGGCTGCATCCTTCAATGCTGTTCGTGATAAATACAAGCAGACCAAGGTGATTTTTTCAACCTTTCTTTTTGCTATAATGTAATTCTTACTGTGTCAGATTGAGTGACATGAAATCTTTGTGTGAAGCAGTTTAAATGTGTGGCAAATCTGCCTTCTCCACCAGAGGTACCAAGTCATTACTTTGAAGAACAATGATGCAGTGTGAAATACTTGGTGAATGATGTTCATGGCTGACAATTATAAAAAGGACTATTTGTGGTGGGCTAGTATGAATGGAATTAGTTTCTTCTACACGAGAAGCATGCCTTTCTTGGTAATGCTATGCTATACACACTTGAATATGATAATTTCAAATTAATTATCATATTCAAGTGTTAGGAAGAAATTAATGAGTACTAATATTTGGCAGTCTAATTAATTAGTTTAGGAAGAAATTATTTGGTGTAAACAAGAAATTGTTTGTATGGTCGAAGTATAATTGCATCAAGTGTTAACAGTGAAAGAGACATATACATGGTTATTTTATTTTTTTCAATGAAGGATACAAGACTTTTAAGTTTTAGTTGAAACCCCCATCTTTATCTCAATTTGTTGTACCCTTTCCATTGTCACCTCTTCACATATCTATTAATTATTCTGGCTCTCTTCACTGCTCTCTTCCCTCATCTGTATTCATATTATGAGTACTAATATTGCTATCGATAACAACTGAAAAAAATGGATGGTAGTTGAATTTTGTTGTTCAATCAGCATCAATTACTAAAACGTAGTTATCAGCTAGTACGTCCTTTCTTAAATTCTTGAAAGAAAGGTTATTGGTGAGATGGAAAATTAGGTGAAGATAAACGGCCTTGTTGTGTGTTATAAGGGTAGATTAATCCAAGACAGCAACTGGATATTGGCCTAAAAGAAAATGTATAAGTTGGTATCATTGTGTTACAAAGTATTTAATTTGTATTTTTAATGTTTTTGCTGCCAACATCCAGTTCCCGTCTTGGTTTGGTTTGGTTTGGTTTTTTTTTTTCTTTTTGGGGTTTTAAATCAACCAACAATTGATATAAGTTAGCGATATGTTTAAATTATAAAAGTGCTAGTAAATCTATGATTTAAATAAAATATTGAACAACATAATTTTATAATAATAATAATAATAGTAAAGTTTATTTATATATTTAATTAAGTAAGCTTAATTTTTTTTCCGAAGTATATAATTTGACTTGTGTAAAAAAAGAAAAAATTGTGTAAAAAATTCTAACCTTACTAAATTTATTGTAAGTTAAATTATAAATCTGTACTAGTTGACTTGATCTATTTTCATTCCTTGTGGTTCATTATTCCTAAAGTGTAACCATTTTTGGTTATGGAGTTTAGGAATAACCTTTTCATGTAATAATTCAAATCAAATTTCTTTGAATAATTAGTTTATTCTATCTCATTCTCATGTATGGGGTTTAGGAATAACCTTTTTCATGTAATAATCCAAATCAAATTTCTTTGAATAATTAGTTTATTCCATCTCATTTTTAAATTCATTAGAGTAATAAGAGTCGTGTGTCATGTTTTAATCTTGATAATTAGGCTATAATAAAAAAATGTAGTTTTAATAATTTAAAAAATATATAAAATAAATTTTTAGTTTTTATAAAATTTTATTTTTAATCTATATAAAAAATTCTCAACTTTTTGATCATAAAAGTATTTTATTCACTTTTAGTTCATATTTTGAAAAGTTTTTGTAAAAAATTGATACTTTTAGTCCCTATAAAATAAAAATAGGGAATAAAACTGAATAAAATATTTTTAGAGATAAAATATTTAAAATATTATAATTTTGTAGAGACTAAAAACATATGTAATTCAAAAAAATTCACACTTATTTTATTATATTACAAAAAAATAAAATTGAAATCCTTTAATTGACGAGATCTTGTGTAGTTGAGTTGGATGTACGACACCATCGCCAAATAATAATCTGTTTAAAATTTTTATTCCATTTCTCGATTTGTGCATGTCATTTTTGTGTAGAGATCATCTTAATCTTCTATGTACTGTTCCAATTTTATCGATTGCCTCTAAAGGGACAAACTTACAAAATTTATTTTTATAAAAATTACAAAATTAACTATTTTAAATGTTAATATCTAGAATTCTTTTATAAATTTTTAATTCATTTTTATAAGTCCAATTTAAATTTAGTATAATTCATATGAATTTAATTAATAAAAAATATATATGTTAAAGCATGCGTGACTAATGTATTTTTTTATTTTTTTTATGTAATAATACAATATCTTCCTTTTATACTATTTGCTCGTTTCACGTATCATTTAAAAAAATATTTTAAAATAAATAATATTTTCAACTAACTTTAACTATAATTTTTTTCAATTAAATGTTTCAATTGTTATTATATACATTACTTTTAAAATATTAATTTTATTTGTATTTTTGGATAGTGGATAAACACAATTAGGTAATAAAGATAGTTTGTCAAAACAAAATACTCATTTTGAAAATAGAGAGAGCAATATAGTTATAGTTCAAAATTTATTTACTTATAATTTAAGATTTTGAGATATTATCAATGATATTTTGAGAGCAGCATAATAATTTGAAAATTTAGACCACCCCTAATCATTTCGTAAGTTCCGTCCTTTTGTTGGCCTCACAAACACAAAAAAATTGCGACTCCTATACTCTTCCTTACAGACCCTCCTCTCTCCTATTATCCCAAATACGTCAATTCCGAAAATGTCCGACCCGGAAATCGCACCCGAACCTCAATCGGAGCAAAACTCCACTCCACCACCACAACAAAATGGAGACCAACCCAAACTCATCCCCGGCGGCTTCAGCATATGGCCACCTACCCAGCGCACACGCGACGCCGTCATCAATCGCTTAATCGAAACCCTAACTACCCCCTCCGTCCTTTCCAAGCGCTACGGTACATTGCCTCCTGACGAGGCCTCCGCTGCCGCTCGCCAGATCGAGGATGAGGCTTACTCTATCGCCGGTGACTCCGCCGCTCCCGACGGTGGCGACGGTATCGAGATCCTCCAGGTATATTCCAAGGAGATCAGTAAGCGGATGCTTGAAACTGTTAAGGCCAGACCTACCATAGGTTCTACCGCCGTTGATAACTGTGCTGTTGAAGCTCCTCCCTCTGACGATCCTCCTTTTTCTTCCCCAACCACAGAGGATGCACCTGACACCGGCAAGATCGAGACAGAGACTGATACCTGATCGTTGATATTATAGTATGTTGTTGTTGATGGATTTTATATTTTAATATCTTACTATTTACTATCATGATCTATCTTTAGAACTTTGTTTATTTCTCGTGCCACCAATCTTTATTATAAAACTATTAAAAACGTGGGCGTCTTTGGTTGTTTTAATTTGCGTCATTTGAGTTAGGTTTATTATCCTTCTTATGTCATATCATGAAAATATTTTGGAATTGGAATTAATATATCATCAGTGTGCTTGTCTCTTAGTATTGTTACATGATTCTGGTTGCTTCGTTTTTTTGAATTAATCCATACACATGACGTGGGGTCACATTTTCTGAATCTTATAATAGAGATTCACTAATTTCCTATGTCTGCAATTTATTGAAACTACTTGGCCGATGATGACTATAACTTGGTTAACACGATAATTGTCTGTATCAATTCCTCAAGTGATGATACGCTTTCCTCAATTGGTGTTGTTTTCTTTATTCTCGGGGGTGTTTTAGATATACCGTATATAACACGAGAATGTAGATGAGCATTTATATTACACTTTGAGCAATCTTTCTTTCTGGGGTACATTGGTGACAATGAGGTAAGAAACCATGATATCATAAATTATCCAAATCTTTCACCACTGCTCGAATCCTAGTGGAAAATAATTTATTTGAAAGTTGGTTTTTCTGTGGAAGCATATTTTCTATATTCTTTCGTTTCTGAGTGATTACATCAGAGGATATGTGATGCAATCCGTATTGACTTCCACGGAACTAGCTGCCATTTCATCGGTTGTTGGAAGAGCTGTAGGTCTTGGTGCTTGACTCAGTTCAAGGGAAGAAGAGATCTTAGTTGACCCCTTTCACTAAGGCTTAAGGCTAGCTCTTCTCGCTTAGCTAGTGTAATGAAAGGAGTAGTGAAATGAAAGAAGTAGGGAATTCCTTATTTGATAGTCCCATCCCAATCCAATATGAAACTGAGTAATGAGCCCGTTTATGTTGTGGGCAGCAGAGATTAGATTCTTATTCTTCTCTTTGCTTTCCAGCTTTGATATCTCAATCTTGCAAGGCACGGCAGGTATCGGAACAAACTCCGCAGAGAGCCACTCTTTGGTCCAATAAAGAGACAGATCAACATCCATAGAATCTATCTAGAAAGAGGCAGTTTGCCGCATCATCAAATGTTTAAAATTAATGTGGAAATGGGAGGAGCTAGTCTCAGATGAACTTCTGAAACGGCTACAATTGATCCAATCTAATCCTAGAAATGAAGGAAGAAGCCTTCAACCTTCTAAGCTCTAATCGTGTAAGTGGCAATGCTTCACTAATCTAATGAAAAGTACTTGAGAACACCTGTTTATAGAAGTCTTTTAAATTGTAATGTTCTTTTGACAGAAGCTTGGGTAATATTTCTTTGGGGAGCTTTTTTTTTTTTTTTCGTGATAAAGCTCATGTGGTCAGTGCTTTAGAAGGCATCGAATAATTTAATGATCTTTTGGCAAATTTCAGTGATAATCTTAGTATGTTTTGTTTTCTCGGTGGAAACAACGGCAACACACATCAATCTTAAAACTACAGTTTGTAGCTTCCATAAAATTGCGTTAAAATTGCTTTTGGACGTGGAAAATGAAAATTTAACATGGATTCAAACATACACTAAAATTTATATGAAAGGGGAGTCTTGTTGCAATGGTTGGAGTTGTTGTATTTGAGTTGTAGATTCGGCTTCTTGCAAATGCCAGGTAAGGCTAAATATGCAATGGGTCTGATTCTTTCTTGGACCCTGCTACAGAAAAAGTTTCCTTGTCAGTCTATTTTTTTTATGATATGTACTGCTTGTGGTCATTCTAATTGATTACTTACTACAGATTGCATCATGAGCCTTGTACTTTTAGTAAAAGTACAAATTTAGCTGTAATGGATCATCATCCTAATCTGAGCATTTCTATCCTTAAATGACACATTATGTAAAAACACGGGAATCTAGAAATATTACAATGTATAGAAATGATTACTTAGTCATGACAAGCAACACACTTACTTGTCTTGGCAAGTAATGCAAGCTATGTATTATACCTTGCTCTATTTTTATTGCCTGGCTATGTACTTCGTAGGGTATAAACCATTGTTTGATTTGATGTCTTGTAATCATTTATGAACCAAAAGAGAAAAGGTCCAGCATTTTTGGTTCCATGCTATTGACCACTATTATAGAATGATATGATTCTTATCTTATTCTTAGCTTTTGGGAAGTGTTGGATTGCGGGCTTTCCCCCCTTTTCAATTGTCTGTGTTGATTTCCTTAACTCATTGTAGAGTTGCTTAAACATAAAACATCACTGCATGGAAAGCTGAGAAATCATCTCTAGGTTGTTTAATACTCCAGTGAAAAACTTCAATCTTATTCTACCTTTTATGTTTGAACTCATACTCCATGGCTCGTTCCTGTGAAACATCATCTCGTATATTGTTTTTGGGTAAATTCCTTTGTAGGTAGAAGCAAACACATACGCACACTTATTGTCTATGATTCAATAATGAACATTGGGGTATCAATGTTGCATCAATTCCTTTTAATATGTCAATTTTGTAAGTGATCTGACTCTCTCTAGTGTATCCTTCTCCTTTTCTGTCTTGCCATTTACGGTAAGATGCGGTTGAATACTTCTCCATGATAGTAGTATGTCAGGAAACACGTAACTTATCTGCATTGCCAATCCAGTCATTTGTGTTGGCGTCTCGAACGATTCTCTTCATTGAAAGTGTTAAAACAGCGACTACAGTAGGATTACTCAGAATTAAGAAGTTAATTACTATAAAATGTAGGGAAGACAACACAACTCGCACCCGTAGGTACTTTATTCGAACCTATTCGGATTTGAGAGGAAAAAATCTGCTTTAGTTGGGTGCGGGTGTTATCCGCAAATAAAACTTGGGGCCGGTGCAGATTTTGGGGTTTTGATATCCATCCTACACTCGAAACTATTCCGTTATTAATATTATTGTTATTTTTAAATTTTATATACATGTAGGTGTTTGATATTTTTTAATATTAAAAATTATAATTTTCTTTCCATTGAAAATATGATTTTAACATTTTTTTAATTTTATTATTATATAATAATAATTATTTTATTATATTAATTATAATTAATATAAATATAATTTTAAATTTATTATTTTATATATATGAATAGATGTTGGTATGGGCAGAAAAATTTAAACTTCCTCGTAGATGGAGATGGGATGAATGTGAGTTTTCTTTGACTAATTAAGTGTAGAGGCGAGGGAGACAAATACCGTAGCGTTGGCATGCCTAATCAAATGTGTAGTAGTTTTGGGTGATGGTGATGATGAATTGCAATTACATTAGTGCTGCAGGGTTATTATAACTCGAAATCTCTATCCTGCACCTAATTTTGTGAACACCAGAACTAATAAATAAATTAAAAGCAGTTTAATTTCATGACCACTTATTTCCTTCTTTGGTATGACTGAGAGATAGGTGACAGTAGTTGAGGGATCGGCATTGCAAGTTTACACGTGGACAGAATGTATGCTTCCCTCCTTTTTTGGGTCAAAATCAAAATACTTCCTTCCACGATGACATCGGGTCGCCTTGTTATTTGTCCCGTATTTGAATCCCCTCTTCGATTTGGGCTTTTTAAGACTCCTCGTTCCCAACATCTGTAACTCATTCACGACTTTCATTTCCTTACCTTCAACCCCACTCATTGCGCATAGTTGATTAAGATGTATTCTTTTTTAAATCTAAACTCCTAAACCTCTGGTTCACATGGTACCTTACTCTATTAACATGTAGTTCAATCATGGGGTGAGTAATGTTTGATTAATAATTAATTCAGTTATTGTTTGAATTTGAGTACAATTGACTTGTTTTTAAATTTAGTTTATTAATCACTTGAATTAAATTATTTAATTAATTAAGATGTCTTCTTTGCATCTTTTATGGATTTTTCAATTGAATTTTAATATATAATTCAGCATTTATTAAAACATATATATTTTTTTTACATAATTTTTATCAATTATTTATTGCCAAATCATAGACAAAATAAGTTCCATTCTAACTAACCGTTAAAAATTACAATTTTTTAAATGACGTGGCAATATTGGAAAATAATAACTCGATAAGAAATTTTACAGTCACATCGCCTGAAAGTAATAAAGCTTTTAGAAACCGTCCACATAGCCAAAGGTTGAGTAAGCTTCCTTATTCTTTTTGAAAAACAGGTTGATAATGAGAACTTTATTCTCAAATTCTTTAATTGTAGCTAAATAAATTTGCTTAAAACGCAGCATTAACAAAATATGAAAATCGAATAAACCATTCTATTTTCTCCTCTTTGAATCTATTTTATAAGTTGTTTGCTTTTAAATTTTAGTTTGGCCTAAAGAAGTTTGTGTATTATCCCTGCAAATGCAAAAACCAGAGAGGAAACTATATTAGCTAGACACGAAGGAAGCTACCAGGCTGCGTCAACGTTTGAGGCAGTGACTTTCATATCCAGAGAGGATCTAATCTTTGACCCTAATTGCGGAGGTTTGGTGAGTTTTGTAAATTGTCTGTAACTTTTAGAAACATTCTTTGACATTGGTCACTGAAAAATGTAACTCATAAATTGATTTTTAATGTAAAGGTTATGTTTACTGTGTGGAATAGTTTTTATAATAGTCCAAACTGGACTGTTGTGTTGTGTCCTCAGTTAGTCTTGTGTGAGGGAATCATTTCCCTAATTGCAATTGCTGCTAAGAGATACAAAACTCAACGTGCACGACTTTATGCACAATAATTTGAAGATTGAGAATGCAAGCCATTGGATAAAGATAAATATAATAAATACAACCAAATCATGTTTATAATTGGGATCCAAGTTTAAGATATACCACTACCACTAGTACTACTACTGCAACTACAGTTTACCGGTATACCTTTAAACCTCTCATATTGATTTAACATACAACTTTTCGTTATATTATTCTTTGTCTTGTTATTTAACTTTCCTTCATCCAGCTCATATCACATAGAAAAACAAAATTTTATCATTTTTTCTGGAATGGAAGCTACACCGATGTTCTCTTTAATAATTGTAGTTTTAACTTTATCATGTTTTGTGACTATTTATTTATCTTAACATTCTCATATTCGCGAAATTGGTTTTATTTTTTAATAACACCCGACATTCAATTTCATGCATCATTGTATGTCTTATACTTGAATACAAATTTTCTCTTTGATCCTTTTAATTTATTTATTTTTATAAAAATCTCTTTGATCTTGAGACTTCAATAACTCCCTGCAGCTTGGATCTTGGTTGGCTTATAACTCCAAGGATTAATTCAGTGATATCCTTAAACAATCTAAATAATGAAATAATAAATATTTTTTATATTTCTAATGATCTAAATTATACATAAATGTGTTCACATATAGTAATTATAAACACGAAGGCATTAAACATAAATGTATAAAAAAAACATAATTGTATCCACAAGTGTGCCACACCATGTATATTTATATGATAAGCAAGCAATCTACAAATTACATACACTGGGAATTCCACAGTCTGGAGATTCATGAATATGTATAATCAAGGGGCAAAAAAGTGCCATGCAATCTGAAGAATTAAATATCTAGTGGAAAACATTTGTCAAAGAAAAAAGAATGAAAAGAAAAAATGAATTTAATGTCCAGGGCCTTTTTTGCTGGGTCCAGAAGCTAATATAAATGCCATGCTGTGCTTTGAATCACGATTTCTGGAATTGTTAGAAGAAACAAAAGATGTCACCCCATCTACACGTTTGGATTGAAGAACTCTGCTATGCACAAAACAGAGTTGTGATGATGACATCACAACCATCATGATAACCAAAACAATCATTAGACTTTTCTTCATTGCAAACTTTTTTTTCCAATTCCTTTCACAATATTCCTTAAGCCTTTTGAGGTATATTTTTATTTCAAGAAGTTATATTTATTTTGGGATAAACGAGGAGCCACTATAGTTGGTTTATATACAAAATAATTGGTATGAGGACGGTGAAGAGCTTTCCAAGTGGGCCCTTTAAAAGCTGAATGTTGATTTGACTTTAAGTGCTTCTTTGGAGTAATATGATTTGAAGAATTTGTGTTATATACCGGCCTTATTATCGATGTTTTCTCACTTGGGTATTTTCTTGTTTTGAAATTGTTGACTTTTAACATATAGTACAATTCAAAAGCGAGTATAACACATGGTGTATAGATTATATATAGTCCATCTTGATGTTGCTACTCGTGAAAGGATAATTAATTTTTAAAGTGACAACGAAATAATACAAAAGGGAGTTGGTGAAGTCTTCAAAAAGCTTTATTTTATGGGTGTGCTTTTGTATGTCATGTCGTTCAACATATCAATTTCACACGCTTTGTTCGATTAGACTAGATCTTTGAGTTTGCAATCGGTTAATTCTATATTTCATTTAGAGTCACTTATTCTCTCATTTAATAATGTTCTTAAAAATCTTAAATATGTGTGAAGTTAATTAATTTAAAATTATAAAATACATTTTTGATCAATCCAAAGTATTTAAAGGGAACATTGAGGTGAGAGAAGAATATACCTTAATTCATTTAATAAGATTCGGAATTTGGATGATAAATAGCTCTACATCTAAATTTTGTACTTGTTGATTTTTCGAAAATTGAAAAACGATCCTTCATTTAGGGAAATGGATTTTTTTTTTTTTTTT
>JBBPBP010009777.1:63875168-63920412 GCA_037974735.1 Cicer chorassanicum | reverse complement strand
TCTCATGTTTCTCCCGTGGAGAAATCGTCATCGTTAAAACTCAATTTTTTCGTAAAAAAAACTTAAAATCAAGGATTGAAAAAAAAAAAAAACTCGATCCTAATGTGAGCGGAGACAATCATTCTCTTTTTTGGAGTCAAAGACGGTGCGTAGGACAGTGGGCCATGTCAATGATGGTAATCTTTGCATGCTCATAGACAAGTGCAATACTGAATGTACATGTACATATATGTGTCCTTGATCGGTGAAATCAAATTTAGTTTTATAAAAGCAAATTTCCATTTTTATCTTATTTGTTTGATGTATTTCTAGCTAGCTGCTTAATAGGTGTTGTTTAGTTATATCAATTTGCTTAGAGACAAGATTTTCCATCGAGCAGTAATATGTTGAAGGGTTAAATTAATTATTTTATATAAAATTTAACTTTTCAATTTTAATCCTCGTTAAAAATATAATTTTTTATTTTTATAAAATTATCATGCATTTGTTTTGGTTTTTGTTTTTATTTTTGTTATTAAATTAACATATATTTTATTAATAAATTTATTAAAGTATATTCACAATAACATAAAAAGTTCTTCAATTAAGATAAAAAACATTCAACAAAAAAAATTTAAATTTCGACTTTTAAATCTATATTCTCATTACTCTTATCTTTAGTTTTTTACATATTAAAAATTTCATACTTAATTCATTTTAAATTAAAGAAATCTAGATTTTTTATAATAAATTTTTTATAATGTTCTAAACATACTTATAAAAAATGATTAAAAATATTTTGAAAGTTAATTTAACATGTTTCATTTCACCAGAGGCTAAACCTGTTTGCTGAAATTTTTTGTAAGAACTAAAAGTTATATTTTTATTTTATAAAAACTAAAACTAAAAACTTAAAATTTTATACGGAATAAAAACATATTTAACCCTACTTTAAAAGAGACAATAATATGTGGTGTAGTTTGCCTAACACCAAAAGCAAGAAGGGTCTAAAGATTTGGGTATTTGACTTTCGCATCATTACACTTAATTTATTATGAATGAATATAAGTCTTTTATTTTTTCTTTGAGAAAATATCTTTTATTCAAATGCTAATATGAGAATAGTACAATCAAAATGGTTATGGATTGAGACATTTTTATTCATATTTTAAAATCAACTAAAAATTAAAAGACACGATGCACATAAATATTGCAAAAGTAAATAAGAAATTATCTAATTTAAAAAAACTTAATTCTAATAATCAAACTAATTTCTTCGACGTATAGTCTACTGTAAAAAATAATGCAAAATCTGGTCTTTAATCTCATACATCTTTGAAAAAAATTATTCGTTAGTGTTTGCTCATATCGACTATAGATTTATTTATGACATGGTTGATTCAACTACATGTTAATAAGTCATTTGTAGTAAAACCGTTATAATGTTGAATTTGGTGATAGCTTTCATAAACCTTTTATTTGAAATAAGGTATCAAATAAATAAATAATTCTCAAATATTTCACAAAACACAAGAAGTGCAAACTTGAAACAAACTATAAAATTCCGCAACGAGACGGAAAACAAAAACATGACAATAAGACGAAAAACATAACATTGCACATGAACAATGAAATCACAAAATAAAATTAAAAAACCAAAATCTATGTGAAAAACCACTTATTTTAATGAAAATAGATAATAAAATAATTTGAAAAGGTGATTCTAGAAAAAATATGACCATAAATATGAAATAGATATGGGAGAGACACATGAGAGAGAAGAACAAATGAAATGCCACACTTCCTCTATTTGGTTACGTTGAGAAATTGAGAAGAGAGACCAAATTCCCGTGGGTCCCACATATTTTATCTTCTCCTCAACATTGTGAAGAAAAAGGAGAGAAAGACTCAACGTTTTTGTTTTTTCCTAATATGTCTTTCCTTTTTTTTTTAGTTTAAGGATATTTTTGTTTTTTTTTTAAAATTAAGTGCGTTTCTCTCTTCTCTATTTTTCTTCTTTTTCTTTTATACCAATCAATACCTCAAATATTTTATATTTATCATCTATTTCTCTTTTCTCACAATCTCTCTCACCTATTTCTCTCGTCTCACTTTCTCTCTACAACAAATCACACCCTAATAGATGAAGTTGAAGAAAGATCTTAGGTTTTAGTTTTGAAGGGAGAGAAGCGACGGTGTAATCTTATGTTATTATGAATATAAGTTTGATATATGGAGTATGAAAAAATAATTCACCATAAATCATGGTTGTACAAATATAACTCTCTTTCTATTATATCATCAACATATCATATCGCACTCTCTCTGTCTCAAAATGTTAATGAGGTGTGTGGGTGTCCATGAATTATTTTTCTAACCCAATTACAATAACGGGAGAGATTAATTTGACTTAAAAATATTTAAATGTTAGCAACTTTTAACATTTTAGCATAGATAATTGATATTTAAATAAAAAAAATCAATTAAATTTAAATCAAATTTAACAAAGGGACTAACGTATCCTCTTTATATAATTTTTAAAAATTAATTTGAGTATTATTTTTTCTCTAAGACTAAAATAGTTTCGGTCCAAAATAATGTGGAACAATTTAGATATTTACTCTATTATTTCTTTAACTTATCCACCATTAATTAATGTTAATCTGTATTATTTTTATGAGAATGTTAATGTGTATTAACAACTCATACTTATATTACGACACAATTTTATTAAGGAGGAACACTCACTCACGGGGAGTTGGGGTTTATATAGATCAATAACAAATTTATCTTGCGTTTGATTTCAGCAAAAATATGATTACATTACATGAAATTTTTAATAAAATCTTTTTTTTTTGTTAGCTGAAGTATGGACACTTGTGAAAGCAGAGGATGTTAAAGAGTTAAAACAGTGCTGCAGAACTTGAAAAAGCTGCTGCTATTTTATTCCGTTTGCAATGATCAAAATTGGTGCAAGAATAAAGCCACCTATAATCCTATTGTTTCACAACAGATTTGTTTTATTAATCATGTTATGAACACTATCACTTAACGATTGACATGATAAATAAATATACTGCGCCGAATTTATCCTTAAGTAGATCGTACATTTGATTAATTAATCGTTAACAATCAATATTCAGTTTCTGTCTCTATATATGACTTTTGAGACACCCAAAAGTACACAGTAGCAATAGTATAACCTTCACGTTACAAAAAAGTCGCTTAACGTTGTATTTTATTTTTTTCCACAACCGTGCAATAGAATGAGATTTTACTGCTATAGTTATTATATCTAAATATAAGACTAGAATATATGCAAGTAAGACTTGATCAAATTATATAAGACCAAATCAAATTATGATTTTGTACGGAACCATATTGGTTTATTTAAATTTGCAAGATATGGATGCGGAGATGATGAAGATTAGAGATAATCACGGAACAACTTTATGTCGATCTCTAATTTCAAGTCCTACCCCGTGTTTTCATATATTAATTCAACCATCATCCTTGCTCCTCAATTCAATCATTTTTGTTATTTCAACATTAAATTATAGGTTTGTCTCTGTATTTTGTACCTTTTACACTTACACGTATATAAAAAAGTGAATTAGCTACATAAATAAATTTGTTAGTGAAACCTATCTATAAGCTCATGATGAATAAATTACCTATAATTTTTGAAACGTAACTTATAAAAAGTGGTGAGGTTTATTTTATATTTAAAAAATTGTAGATAATTTATTTATCATTCAATAAAAATTAATCAATACTGAACATATTCAACATTATAATAAATCATATTCTGAGTTGTACGAGCCATGAGGCTGGGAATTAAGTTGATGAAATGTCAACACAATATATGATTCTTGTACGCGTGATTAACTAAAATCATTATATATAGGCAAAAAGAATGTTGCATATTTCAAATTGCTGCGAATATTTCAATCTCGTGAGCTTCCTTTGGTCATATTTCACACACTAACAAAAACCACAACATAGAATGAACTACCAAATTTAAATATTATTAGAAAAACTTTTCCATCATTCCATGTTCTTATTTTAATATTGAACCAAACATTCGATTAAATTCGGTTGGTGGGAAGAATTTGTTCTCTTTCCATATAATTGAGAAATTAACAACTCGGGGAAGCCATATGATATCCCTAACTTGAATGACTAAATCATTTTATTAATTATTATATTTGAGCTAAATATTAAAGAAGCTGAGCATTCAAGTTCAAATTTGAGAGAAAGAAAAAATTTTAACATAACAATTAGTTATAACTTTCGCCGTTTAAATTTTTTTTTATTAATTATTATTAGTATCATCTACACAGATATGAAATATTATTAGGTCAATCTATACGCTCTCATGACTTAAATGCCCTTTATATATATATTTTATGGTCCCATTTTTCAGCCAAGCTCAACAAGAATAAAATAATTAATTCGTAAAACACATTCCGTTTGAAACCGCACCACATGCAGCTCCTATATAAGCGTTGTGCCAAACCTGAAGGAACTAGAAAAAGCAAATTTAATAGAAGCAAATCGATCTAGAGATGAAATGTAGGAGTGTGATCTTGTTCATCCAGCATCATGTTATTATTTTGCTAATTATTATCTTATTTTGCTTCTCATTAATATTGTGTGTGGAAGGCTCGAAGCCAATGCCGCATCAACATTCCTTCCCCATTAATCGCCTCATGATAGCTCAAGCATACACTGGTCCAAGCCGAAGAGGAAGGGGTCACAAACTAATTTCATAATTACCACGTTTTTACACTTCAAAATATAATATAAAAATATATGATAAAGAGATAATATATCTATTTCATTATTCCATTTTATTATCTTCTCAAGAGCTTTGTAGGTACACTTGTTCATTAATTAGCTCATTATGCTGATCTTGAATTATATATACTGTCACGACCCAAGATTATCAAGCTCAAGAAGATCAAAGATTTAGGCTAAATTTAAGTGACTTAAGGACTAATATAGTTGATCCAAGGGATCTCCTATGTCTTAACCCACTTGAGCTTAAATCTAATTTTTTTAAACTCATCTTGGGTCATATTTATATTGTTTCACATTTGTTATATATCCATAGTAACCATTTGTTAAGTCATGATTTGAAAATATTATAGAATTCTATGTTGGTAAGTTTTTATCAGTAGTTTATATTTATATGCAAAGTAGACTGCATGTCCTTCTATTTTTTGTGTCTTGTATTTTCATTGAGAGTTTATTTATCAAAATTCAATACCAAGTTTTAAGCCAAAAAAAAAAAAGTACGTAGAATACAAGGAGAAAAATTAGAGACCAAACAATGGGATGTACTCGGCTACACCTAGTTTTATATATACTGGCAGCAGTGTGATATGCAACGTTTAGAAGACATGACAAGTTTGACTGTATTCCACTTCTAGAAAAGATAGAGAGAGACACAAAGTGGTATTGGGCCGAGCCAAGTCCAGGAGGCCACAATCGCAAGCAAGGTCCATTAAACTAAGGAAATAATTTGAAAAAAATAAAATGGGTGTTTCTTCTCTAATCCCAATATTTTTAAATATATAAAAATATATGTTTAGATTGATCAATTCAGACGTAGAAAATACATAGTTAATTTAGACAAAA
This sequence comes from Cicer chorassanicum, assembly GCA_037974735.1. NCBI lineage: Eukaryota > Viridiplantae > Streptophyta > Magnoliopsida > Fabales > Fabaceae > Cicer > Cicer chorassanicum. The sequence goes on along the minus strand of JBBPBP010009777.1, from coordinate 63,914,790 downwards.
TTTAGAAATTTTAGAAAAAACTTTAAATAAAAAATTAAATTTTCAAATAAAATAAGAAAACCACCAAATATAAGCGGCCTTTTGACAGAAAAAAGGACTATGAGTGAGGCAGGATTGTTTGTTGGTTGGTTGCGTATAGGTGGATAGGTGGGAATAAATCACCACCTTTTTGGTTTAGTCTATAACAAGTTTAGGTTAAGTTAGTTTTTTTTAATTTGGTCAAAGTTTTTTTAGAAATCTGTTTATTCAAAAATGTCAAGTTACATGTTATAAAAAAAGTCTTTTAATAAAATTAAATAAATAAATAATTTTTTTAAGTTTATCAAATTGATCTGTTTAAATAAATATAATATCATATAAAGTCAAATTATTTAAAATGTTATTTTAAAACTAAAAAATTACTTAATTTTACTGATCGATTAATTTATTAGTCTATTTATAAATAAATTTGACTACAAATTTAAAAATGATAATATAAAATAGACTTTTAAATATGCTAGCATATCGTAACATACCTTCATAAATATTAGACTTAAACTTATTTAAATCTATCAAAGGTCACATGTCAAATTTAAACCTTAATTTTTTTTAAGAATTTAGACTTAATTCTTCTAAAATCTAACTTAGCCTAGTCTATTTTGATTCGTAATTCTAATCTATTATCACCCTTAATTATGTGCTATTCAATTTCGTTAGTGAGAATTTTCATTTATAGTTTGCTGTTATAGATTCCTAAATCATGTTAGAACTTCTAGCTAAATATATGGTACCAGCACATGTGGTCACATCTATGCATATTGGTTAGAGAACTGGTATATAAATTTGCATGAATTTCCATTGAATAACAAGAAGAAAAGTTGTCCAACTTTACTTTAAAGTTAATAAATAAATTTTTTATAATTCACAAAATTTTCCACTAATAAATTTTGGAGTTACAGATATAGGGCGCCACCTGGTCAGTCATGTTTAACTCAAGATAAAGACAATTTATGATGGATGGAGTATATTGTCTTTCAAGTACTTTAAAAGATATATTACTCTTTTAAGTTTTTTTTTTAATCAATCTCAACTGTTTTTTTTTGCAGTCATTAGTCTACTTTATCGTCATATATTCTATAAAATTTGGGGTTTTAATACAGATGATTGTTAAATTACGTTGAATTTTAGGAAACTAATTTTAAAGGTTTTTTTTTTTAATGGGTCAACCTCTAGATTATTAATACAACATTTACCTTATATGGAATAAATATGTATTGTGGGTTGTAACTTAAGAGTTAAGTCCAATAAAAAGTTATCTAATAAAGTTGAGTGGTTTTTTCACATTCTCCTCTAAGTTTCTCAAGTACAATTCTTAAGAATTATGATTGAGCTCAAAAAAAGAGAGAAATATAAAACTTGAAATGATAGTTTGAAAAATTATGATACAATTAGAGTATGATATACTTTATATAGTGCTCTTAATATAACTAACCTAACAAAATTTTACTTCACCATAACTAACTTCTAATTATCTTAAAACATATCTAATTGAATCTAACTATATTTAACAGCCACCGCAAGTTAGAAGTTTGTAATAACATTTCCATCTTAGGAAGAATAATACAATACAAGAAAAAAAGACAATATAATGTAACTAATGAAAGAAAATTACAAGATAAAGAATACAAGTCGTAATCACATCAGCTAAACAAGAAAGTTGATGTAGAAAATGGTAGCGGCTGAAGTGCATAACTTCTGTGAAGTCTTCTGTATACTTTGAGCTAAGTTGAAAATCTTCTGGTGTCTTCACGGTACTCACTCCATATAGAATCAAGAATTCCAATATTGAGTTTTCAAATGTCAAATTTGGCTAACAAGCTTAACCATCATAGGACGGAAGCACAAAGATAATGAGAAATGTTTAACTACCATAAAGTAGAAGAACAAATAGAATGATAATTGATTTACTACCACATAGTAGAAGCACAAAGAGAAAGACAACAATGGTTAAAAAGAATGAAATTGTAATGAAATATATCACTAAAGAAGATAATGGCTAGTGAATAATAAAACTTTCAAATAATCATATCATAAATCACAAACCAGCTTCAATCTTGAATCTTCAAATATTTTACAATCAAGTACCATTTAACCATAACTAACGTCTAACTACTTAAATTATATCTAACTATATATAATACTGAAATTGATCAATCCAAATGAATATCGAGGGCTTTTGATAAAGTATGGGGGTAACTAAGGGTGATATAGTATGGACTTGTATGTGTCTATTGTGATGTGAGGTTTTAATGTGTAGAGACTAATGAGTAGTTCTATTTTTGTGATGGGCTAAAATAGAATTAACAATTGTTAATTATAATTTAGGTTCTATAAATAGATTTATGGTCTCTAGATAACACACTAGAAACCGTCTTTTATTGACATCCCATTATCACAAGGAGACAAAGAAATTGCTAAAGGGTTCCATCTCAACATAGTGTGGTTGGAAAGGTCAAATTGTACAATTATTTGACATTATGAATTCATGTACGCTTCTGCATATTATTTTTGATGATTAACGTGAGTGGTATAAATTTTAAAGTTTAATTTGGTTTTAACACAATTCACTTAAAAATAGTACATTTTATTTATATATGACTTTATCTATGGACTCACCAACCTGTCAAGAGCGGGGCACAATGAGTGTTTCTACCATCTATCGAATTTGGCCTACCCCACCCTATTTTTAGGTAGGTTGGTGGCAGGGGTTGGTTTGACATCTTTTACTCCTCTAATTGTAGTATGTTTTACCCCTTTAATGTAATTGACTTTTAAGTTGATTCTATTGTGAATCTCGTAGGTTGAAGTTTAGTTCTATAATATGTGGCTTATTGAGATGAATCCAAATGTAAAAGTTAACATTATTCCAATTCAGATTTTACGAGTCTTATTCGACTCTCATTAGTCCTATATTATTATATGATAAAAGTTAAATTTTTACCTCTTGTTTGATTTTGGTGTAGTTTAATTTTTCTCTAATTTCTCTTATTCATCAAAATAAATAAGTAATGTGCTATTCATTTTTTTTACGAATGATATAGAAAATCATATTCATATATTATATAAAAAATTAAAAACATATATAAATCGTGTTTGTGATTAGTAAGTTAATGCGGGTGACGATATGCCAAAGGAAATCGTTTTTAAAAAAGATTTACCAAATATTGCGTACAATTTTAGTACCGATTAGCAAACGAAACTATTATCAAACCTTCCCATGCATGGTTATGTATATGTAATGTAGGAGTACGTAATTACCATTACCAACCTAGAACCCATCCTCACCACTTTTTCTGCCTTACGGATATTATTGTTCACTTTCTACTAGTCTAGATTAATATATAGATGAAAGGGAATAATAATAATTAACGTAGATATAAATTTACATTATCATCTTAAATATTTTAAAATTTTTGTTTGAATCTTAAAAATTGAGTTTATAATTAAAAAAAATACAATTTTAATAATTAAAAAAAAGTAAAATAAATTTTAATCGTATGAATTTTTAAAATTTTATTTTTAGTCTCTATGAAAAAATTCTCAATCTTTTAGTCCTTAAATTTTTATTTTGAAATTTTTTTTATAAGAAATTAATATTTTTAGTCCTTATAAAATTAAAATAGAGACCAAGAATAAATAAAATTTTGTATGAACTAAACTTGAAAGGTCGTAATTTCGTATAGATTAAAAATATATTTAACAAAACAAAAATTACTTTCATTTTATTATATTATAAAATAAAAAAATTGGACCTCTCACCATTTGGATCTTGTGCTATTGGGTTGGATGCATAGCCCAACAGTACCATGTGAATTCAATGTTTCAAGATTTTTGATTAAGATATGTGTTCAACCCATGGGGGTTGCTTTTGTCCTAATGATGATCCCATGGACTCTTCTTATGACAAAATAAATTATAACTAATCAAACGATATGACTTAAGTGGTTAATAAATTTTAATTAAAAAAATATCGCTTAGTGAAATTCGAATTCAAATCATAATTAAAGCATTTTTTTATTAAATTTTACTTTCCTTTCCGTTAATGGAAACCATACGAGTAAAAACAAAATGTCGAGTTATAAGTAATTTTAAAATATTATAATTGATTAATTAATATATGGTTTATATTCATTTTAATCGTTATTTTTTAAGGAAAATTTTAATAATTATTTTGATAAAAAGTTTAAATTAATTGTTATATGCATCTAAAAAGATATCTTAAATTCTGGTCAAAAATGCTAAATTTGACGGGTTTTGAGTTAAAATTTTGAGTAAATCCAATTTGAATCTGGTCACAAATGCTAAATTTGACGGGTTTTGAGTTAAAACTTTGAGTGAACCCAATTTAAATCTCCTCCATTGTAGCAAACTCTTTCGTATAATTTTTGCATTGAAAAATGGTAAAACCTTTTAAAAGACTTCCAACTTATCAAAAGCCTAACACATCAAAAATCTGTAATCGTTGTTGTGAATAAAATTCAAACTTATTAAGTCAGTATATTTATAAGATTCAATCAATGACTTCATCGTGATTAATGTTATAGATCTGAAAATATAAGTATTATAGTTACTTTAATTTTATTAATTTGTAGACATTTTTTATTTTATACGGTTAAATTAGGTGTTGTGAATTTATTCACATATTCATTCTTTTTTGTTTTAACAAATGTGTACATATCTTGTTTTCGATCAATGTATCGAAAATAAGATATATACACATTTGTTAAAAAAAATGAAATATCTTTTTCAATTTAAATAAATAAATATATTTTTTTTTGTAAAAAATAATCACTATATTTGTAATATAAAAGTTGTATGAGTATCCAATTTAACACAACATAAATAATATTAAAAATAACCATTTTAATATATTAACAACAAAGTAAAATACAATAATGTACTTTACTCAAATATTTTTTTTAACGAGTCTATGACAAAACTTATACACTAACCCTAAAAGAAAGAGTATCAAGGCAAAACTATATCACAAACTCTTTAACTCAATTAAAGTTTCAAACAGATTCTTTAACTTTTGATGTGTGTCAAATTAATTTTTCTTCTCCTTCTGTTGTCAAATTAATCCCTTTATAATTAAAAATTTTCATATTAGACCAACTTTCATTCTTAATTAATTTATATTATAAATCTATCTTTATTATTGTTCAATAATATTCTGCAAAAATATTTTATCACCCATTATCATAATTAGAATATCATTAATAATTATGAGATTATAATCTTAAATAAAAATATTAATTTTGGATTATAATTTATCTTCTTAAACGTCATTTTGTTAAACTAAAAAAATTTTGCTACCCATACTTTTTTGTTGGTGACTTTAACCACAATACGGAAAAAAGATTTATAGAATGTAAATTATAAATGAATGACATAAATTTTTAAATGATTATGAGTTATAATAGGTGACTTATAAATAAATCGTAATATCTAAATTATGAACTTAAAAATGATGACAAAAAGACATATGCGATTTAAAAAATAATATACATGAGTAAAAATAATCTAAATATTTCGATTTTATAAAAAATTTGAGGGACCAAGTTAGAAAAAAAGGGGTGTAGATTGTGAAATTAAAAAAAAAAAAACACCTTATCCACGAATATTTTTTCTGTGGTATCTAGGGTCCTTTGATTCTAGGGTCTATGTATAGCTGGCTATTTTTCATTTTAAAAATGAAATGTGAGCTGGTTATTAAAGCAAAATTGTTTATTATCATTGTTTGAGAGTGGAGTAAGGACAAGCACCACTTGGTGAATGGTGGCGGTGGAAATTATTACTACTACACTAGACATCCCATTACCGATCATTCCCATTTCTGGTAGCAAATATATGATTAAATGCTTAGACTTTAATTTTATTAATGAATAAAAATATTGTAAGATTATATATTATATTTTAAATTTGAACCATTTTGTAATTATTTATACTTATTTATCATTTATTCTATAAAAAAATAGAAAAAATATAATTAACCGATGTTGAGTTTGATGAGGGGACTATATTCCCACAAGATGATATGAGGAGAGATATACCCACGTTTAAAAAAACGAATAACAACATAAACACAATGCCAGAAGGATAAGGACAAAATCGTCAATCAATGATGAAAAAAGAATCGAACCGCATTCATTTCTCTGTTTGTCGTGTTCGTAAACCATCAAAAACAGGTGCACCCCCCTAACCTTAACCTTTACTTCACCTGCCCCATTATCTATCCTTTAAACATTCATCAGTAATCTCTCTATCCTTCATCACTGACCCAATTCCGTTACCGTTATCCTCACCCTTCTCTTAATTAATTATTAACCCTCTCTAACAGGAAAACAGAACAACACCTCTTTGTTCTTTTCACACCCCCTTCTTCTCCTTTCACCAAGATTCCAACTTTTTCGTTGCAAGAAAAAGAAAACTCAAAAGGGTATTCGATTCTACTCTTTTTTTATCCCAATTCCAATTCAGAAATGAAGCGTTCACTTTCATCAGCAACGAACGAAGACAGAAAAATGAAAAGGGTGAAGGAGTCAGAACCCAACGATGAAAACTGCGAAAAAATTGATGGGGTTTGTGAGAAGAATCGTGGGCTAGCGAGTTTCGACGAAAACATGCTGTTCGAAGTTCTGAAACACGTTGATGCAAAAACTTTAGCTATGTCTGGTTGTGTGAACAAACAGTGGCACAAAACAGCAGAAGATGAGAGACTTTGGGAGTTGATCTGTACAAAACAGTGGGCAAACACTGGATGCGGTGAACAACAACTACGATCCGTTGTTCTTGCTCTTGGTGGGTTTCGTCGTCTTCATTCACTTTATCTTTTGCCTCTTTCAAAGCCTCAAACATCAACAACATGTTCCTCGTCTTCATCTTCTTGGGGTCCCATACCACAGGTGATTCGGTCGAAACCATTACCTCGTTTAGGGAAAGACGAGGTTCATCTCTCTCTTTCACTTCTCTCTATTCGATATTATGAGAAGATGAATTTCAATAACAGAAACACATGATGAATTGAATCTTGCATAATTTCATTCCTTTGTGTTGGTTCTAAATCTAATTGCTTTTTTTTTTTTAGTTTTTTTTGTCTTTTCCACTTTCCCCTAATATTTCGGCTTTGGATTATTTTTCTTTATTTGTATTTTGTGATATTTATTATTATTATTATTTATGAATTGTAGTTACCAGATCTGGTTTTTAATTCTGGCAATTAGTATGTCTAAGCCGGTTGAATTGTGTAAATTGAGGGGAAAAAATTGTTGAAGGAGTGTATTTTTATTTTTATGTACTTTTTTATGTATTTTTATGCACTTTGATAAAAATATATGTTGTAATGTAATAATGATATATGATAGTATCTTTATTTTGAGATTTCAATTACTTATTTCGGTGTTCTGGAAAATAGATTGGTGTTTGGATCTGGGTGATAAAAAGGGTATCATTGTGTAGAATTAGAAATAGGGTATGGTGGGGGTGAGTTTCCGAAAGAGGGAGGTAGGAAGGAGCAATTGGTGTCTCTTCCGAATGAAGACAAAGAGACAGACGACGAGGTGTTATAATTGTAATAAATGTGCCAAACCTTTCTGGCTTCTTAGCCCAATAGGTGAACGACACACATGAATTTTGGCCTTCTATTGGTTCAGCAAAAGCCAAAAATTTCTCTTGTGGACAATATTTTGTCGTAAGGGGGTCCTTATTTCCTTCGTGGATGGTAAACATTGTTTTGGTATTAGATCAACGGTTAGAGACTTTTGGATGAATATGATGTCTTTTTCTATTTTAATCGATTTTTTATTTGGGATGCAACAATGCAACTTACAAGGTTGGCAAGGCCTTAGTGTCAACTATGCTATTAAGAAATTAAAGTTTGGCCATAAACTCAACTAGGATAAGATACCTTCAAGAGAAAATAAATAATGTAGACTGGTTTTCATGGGAGTGCGCTCGATTGGTAAGTTAGTTGCTAGTATATTCCTTTTTCTAAAAGTAAGGAACACTACACACGCATTCCATGCTGAGGCTGAGAGCATATTCTTCATAGAAGTTACCACGAGAGCACATGGAATGGATGGGTTGGTTCACAATCCTTTGTTATGAAGTTCACAATCCTTCCTTATCAATCTAATATGTGGTTCAATCTGTTCCCACTTATATTATGAGTTTCTTCCTTTTATTTGAGAGTTTATGTGACCATATCGAATCCATGATTAAGAAATTTTGGTGGGGTTATGCGAAAGAGAAAAAAAAAAAAAAACTCAATAGGTTAATTGGAACATGTTGTCCACCAAATAATAAAGGAGGCATATGATTTTGATCCTTCAAGGCTTTCAACCTTGCTCTTCTTGCAAAATACGGATGGCGTATATTATCCTATCCTAATTCTTTGCTTAACAAGTGCCTCAAGACGCAATATTTTCCTTGGGATGATATTTTTAAAGCAAGGATCGGTTACCTTCCAAGCTATACCTGGAGGAGTATTCACAAAACCCTTGAGTTTATAGAGCACAATCATCTTTGGTGGGTTGCGATAGGTCGTTCAATTAACATTTAGGAAGACAATTGGCTACCCATTTAGAATGGTTATAAACTCTGGAATCCAAAGCCTCCTTAAGTGGATCTAACCTTGGTATCTCAGTTGATCCACCATGATCTTGACATTTGAAATACATAACTTATAAATTCTATTTTTCTCACTTTCGAAGAGACTCAAATTGATCAGATTTCACTCTCGACTTCCACTCAAAGCGACCAAAGGGTGTAGGGTCCCAATAAGTGAGGCTTTTTTAGAGTTCGAAGTGCTTACCACTGCATCAAATCTTAGGAAGAAGCGAATTCCTCACATGTCTCTTCTATTTATGTGGAAGCTTTGATGGGGACCAAATTGTGGAACCTTAAAGTTGTACTGAAGCATGTTAGCCTAACATGGAAGATTCTTCACAATGGTATTGTTGTGAAAAAGAACCTCATAAAAAGTGGTGTCCTCATTGATTCGTTTTGCCCCATATGCAATCTAGAAGAAGAAGACATTGGCCATGTGTTTTGCAGGTGGCCTTGGGCACAACATGATTGGTTACACTCCCCTTTTGGAGTGAGGGTTGATTCTACTTTTCCTTCGTTTATTGATTGGCTCAAATCTTGTATAAAATCTTCTCCCTTTGACATTATTGAATTTATCATTTCTATCATTTATGGTATCTGGATTGCTATAAATAATTTTTACTTTGAAGGAAAACATACTCTTGCAAAGGAGTCTGTTCACAAAGCTTAGAAAAGTGTGGTAGAATATAGAGTCATGCTCAATACCAAACCTACAGGGAGTCAACGACATTCATGAAGAATCACCCACAAGATGATCCCCTATGAGGGGAAATGTTAACAAGATAAATGGGGATGCCATAGGCCTTGACCATGATAAATAGGGAATTGGAACTGTCATAAGGGCTTTAGAGGGCTATGCCATGGCTGCTGCCACCTGGATGATTGTTGGACTACCATATGCGGATATTGCAAAGGCGTTGGGGACCTATGTATCCCTCCAATTTGCACTAGACCTTGGTTTCAAAACATTATTCTAGAAAGAGATTCACTTAATGTTTCCAAAGCAATTCCAAGCTCAAATCACAATTAATCTTATTTTGGATCTATTATTGTTGATTGTTACTTTTTATTAGTTTTGTTCTCCAGCCATGAGGTAGATCATGTGAAAAGAAGTGTAAATGTTTCGGTATACATTTTAGCTAAATTTGCTTTAAAATTCTATGTGGATTGAAGAATGACTCTCTTGTATTTCAGACTCGATTCAATTTATTTAACTGCTTAGTTAAGTTTCTTTCTTGTAAAAAAAAGTGATTGGAGGAATTAGACCCAACTATCTACTCTAATAATTTGAATCCTCTCATTTTAGATTCAATGTGAGAAGATTTTATTAGAAATCTCACATTGTTGAATCTTAACATAGAGGATGTAAATCCCGCTTAATGACCACTTTGATTATAACATAGATTATTTTTAGAATTGTGGTTAGATATAAATAAAAATAAAGTATGCATTTACGGAACAGAAAATAAAGTATGCATTTAGGGAACAGAAAATAAAGTATGCATTTAAGAGCTTATTTTATTATGAACTACCATGATTTGGTCAAATCTATTGCGAAATTAAATATGTATCATAATTTTAAGTCAATTAATGTGTATTTTTTTAAATAATTTTTTCAGTTATATTTAAGACATTATAATTTTAATTTTTTTAAATTAACAAGTGATTAAATATTGTTTTTTAAACTTTGGCTTTTTAAAAATTCATATTTCATTAATCTCTACTGAAAAAATTCTAAATATTTTTGGGATATATTCTTATTATTTAAATTTGTTTACAAAAATTCAAATCACATATATGAATTGACTTAAAAACTGAGATAGAAAATTAAAAAAAAAATTAAATGCTAAAATTTGAAGAATATTTTTATAGAAAATAAAAACAAAACATTAAAGTTTTATACAAACTAAAAAACTTATATAACTCATAAATTTACAACACTAATTTAAACACATACAAAATATTAAAAAATCTTACTGTGATGAGTTCTTTCAAATAAATCAAAACTAATATTTTTTTCAAATCATTTTTTTTTATAAACTCTTATTTAATTTGTCCATAAACATTTATATGCTTCTATGATTTTTTCACAAAGAATCATAAACTTATTTTAATCATAAAACTTTTCTAAATTATATGTTAATTGAAATTAAATCTTATTTCAAATATAATTGTGATTTTGTTAAACTTACCGCGAAACTAAACATACACAATATGTCCCCAAACTACTCTTGTGTACAACATGAAGAGAACCATATTTAAGCAATAAGTATTTAATTTTATCTATGATAGGGTGTGGAAGAAGTTGAAGGGTTGGAAAGAAATATTTTTATCAATTGCAGAGAGAGAAGTTTTGATCAAAATAGTGATTCAAACAATTCCTAAGTATATTATGAATTGCTTTCTACTTCTAATGGTGATGTGGATCTGGGTTGACTCCACAAGAGATGAAGGATCTACCAAGTGGTTTCTTGAAACAAAATGGTAAAATAAAAAGGAAAAGAAAGAAACAAATAGAAGTTAGATGGAGAAGATGCCACAATTAATGATGATTGATAAGTCAATGAGAAATCGCCACAATGCTAAGAAAGTCATTGATAAGATTCAAGCAAGTGCTAATCCAAGAATTCAAATAGGAGACACATCTCACTCCTCATTCTCATGACAGAAATTCTAATTCATTTCAAACTTATCTTTTTTTTCTTGATCCCCATTTTTATATTCTACATGCATTTTCTCTCTTTTTTTTTTCTTTCTTTATCCTTAATTTTTTTTATTTCTCCTTTCATACATCATTTCCTCCTCACCATAATCTCTATATCTTCTTTCTTTTTCTCTATTTCTCCTTTCATATCTCATTTCATCCTCATCATAATCTTCACATCGTCTTTCCTTTTCTCTAAATCTACTCACATACCTAATTTCCTTCTCATCATAACCGTTATATCTTCTTCTCTCCTCATAAAATCTATGTCTACTTTTGCCCTCGATTTCGAACCTATCTTTATTTTGAGAAGATATTCCATGATGAGATCTTCTATCTCTTTGATTCACAAGCTCTTTTCCCAAGGCATTCATTTGAGTATTCCAAATTTTTGTAAAATGATCCATAAGAGAAGCAGTTCTAGGAGAAGGGAAATTTGGTTTACTTCCACTCATGATGTCAAACAACAACAAGTAACAAGTACCAAAATAATCAAGTAAATGACAAGAACACGTTAAGAAAATAAAAACAAGGCCCTCACCACTTACTAAGTGTTTACACTCAAAAAATGTATCACTCATGTATATCACTCAATGGTGTCTTGTTTTTCAATGATGTGCACTCTTGCCTTTTTTCACTCAACCTCCTTTTTCAAGTTCTTAAAAAGAACTCGAACAAAAATCCAAACACAATGTAACAAGTTCACAAAAATTATCAACACAAGAGTTTCAAGAACGAAAACTCCAAGACAATACTAAAAGAATTTAAAATGACAAACAAAAAAAAAAAACTAAGTAAATGAAGATACATTCAAATATATTATCAACTAAATAATTTAAGAAATATTAGAATTAAGTAACTAAGTGATTCAAATATGTGAGTGAAAAATATGTGGGAGGTAAAGTAATAAGGTAAAAATTGCAGTGCCTAATATAGACAATAATGATTTATGTGTCAAAGTTAACCGATTCTAGATTTTTTTTAAATGCCTTTTTTCAATAAGCGCTTCTATGCAGAATCACTTTTTTCCAAAACTTATATTTTTAGACTTTTCTATGCATTTTCGAATTCCTTTCATTTTTATAATCAATTTAGACTTTTGAATTTCCAGAATCGAACATGTATGAAAGAAGTAGCATCAAAAATAAATTTGCAAGTGGAATTTTGGATCAAACAATTGCAAGTGAAGAATATGATGAGACTAAACCCATATTTTTTTTTCCTCGTAAACAGAAACTAGAAACTAATGACTCGAAATTTCACCAAAATAAACTTTCCTACACATATTATAACACTTATAAACAACAAACAATTCAAGATTAAACAAGATTTTGAACAAAATGCAACCAAATAAAACTAAAATTTCAAATATCTCAATAACATACAACACTAAAATAGAAATTAATAACAAAGAAATGATGTGGATTTGAGTTGATTACACGAGAGATGAATGATCTACCAAGTGATTTCTTGAAACAAAGTGGTAAAATAAAAGGAAAAAGAAAGAAACAAACATGAGTTAGATGGAGAAGACGCCACAACGTGAAGAAGTATTTTGCAAGGTCTTCTAGATGTTATTGAGAAAACTGGTATTTAGAAAGTAGTGGATGACCATCAAATTCGTGTATGGAAGGACAATTGGCTTCCTTATCAAAATGGTCACAAGATTTGGTCTTCTAAATCTTATAATTGTGATATTATGTTTGTCTCGGATCTCATACATCATGATATTCAGTGTTGGAATGTCTTAATTAATGAAGATTTCTTCCCTTTGAAGCTCAATAAATTCTTCAGTTGCCACTTTCTTTCTCTCAATTACAAGATAAGTTTGTGTAGAGTGTTTCACGATTTACTATTTTTCGGTGAAAAGTTTATATCATTTCTTAAAGGCATGACGTGAGAGATTTGTCTCTCATAATTCACCGCAGGATATTGATCAATAAGTGTAGAAAAAGTTATAGAAAATAAAAAATGTTCCAAGACACACTCATTTTGCTTGGAGGACATGCAAAAATACTAATAAAAAATGGTATTTTAAAAGACAAAACAATTGTGTATTGTTTGTGGGCAACATAATGAGACAATTTGACATCACTTTATGAGTGTCACTGGTTAAAGCAGATATGGTTTCCTTCCCCTTTAGATATAATATTTAAGTCGCATGATTCCAAGTATGTATTTCACAAGTGGTTGGAAATAAATATTAAATGAGAATGTAATTGTACATGCGTTGGCATTGTATTATGAAATATGGAGACTAGAAATAAAAAATATTTCGAGAGAACTAATGTTGATGTGACTACCATTGTTCAAAAGACACATAAATCTATCGTTAATTTTAATAGTCTTTGTTCGGTGTTGTTTGAGGTGTTAAGTGGATGTCCCAATTTATCTATATATGATGTTCATTAGACACCTCCATTTAGTGCCTGTTATAAGCTTACTATTGATGCAACAAATCAGATAGATGATGAGGATACATGGGGTATTGGTGTTGTGGTGAGAGATGTTAACGATGTAGTAGTTGCTGATGGCTATTGACAAATCATTTTATTTTCAGATTTTTTGTAGCAGAAGCTTTAGCTATGGGGAATGGTTTGGAATTTGCTAAAGATATGTCTTTCTTGAATCTTATAGCGGAATAAGATACTTTAAATATGGTCGTGATGTTGAACGCTTATCAACAATCTCCTACCTTTGTTTTTTCTATTATTGGAGATTGTATTAATTTTAATATTTGTTTTCATAGTTCAAATTTTTTACATGTTAGTTGTGAAGCCAACCAAACTTCTCATTATTTAGTTAAATATGCTCTTTATTATTTGGATTGTATGTGGATTGAAGATATTTCGCCTTGTATTTCTGCTCTCTTGACTTTTGATTTGTTTTCATATTTTCTTTAATGAAATTATTATTATTGACGTAAAACAAATGAAGAGAACCCCAACAGAAGTTGATGGTAGTAGATCCATCAGAGTTGAAAGTTGAAGATGAATTTTGATTCACCACATTATGAGAATCTAACTCATTCTAAAGACTCAATGCATGTTGATATCTTATTAATTTCAAGTTGAACAATATTAAAACTTATTAATATATATTTTATAAATAATATTGTCATGTGTCAATTAAAATACTAAGGTATAATTAAATAGTCTTATAAATTTATCTGGGTCTTGTATTTACACCCCAAATTGACTAAAGCATGTTTAGATAGTAGTATATAAACTTTTATTTTCATAAATCACTTAACTTTAAGTATTTATCCAAACTACTCTAAACAATGATAAAAATACAAAATAATTGTGCATCCGTATTCTGATATAAATTTTTGGGCGAAAATAGAGCCGTATTGTTCGAGCAGAGTAAAGTAGGAAGAGAGTTGTTTGATAGTTGGGTTTGAGTAGAGAAATGAATTCATAATCTCGAAAGAGTGATGAAAAGTGAAAGAGAGTAAGGTTGGGAAGTAGAAGTAGAAATCGAAATATAGGTTAAAAATGGAGAATTCGAAGACAAACAGTGATGTTTCCGAAAACTCGAATAGCAACAGCAGCTCTGACACTGAAATCGAAAATGATAACATCTCCGTTTCTCCCTACACTGAAGGAGAGAAAGTCTTCGCTTACCACACTACTTGTATTTATGAAGCCAAGGTTCTTTTCTTTTCTCTTCACTCATACCAATTTCTTTCCATTCTAGTAATACTCTTTCCTTATTCACACCTCAAATAATATTTAGGTTAGGCAAATTGAATACAGGGATAAACGATGGCGGTTCTTTCTTCATTATCTTGTAAGCAAACATTTCTCTCCTTTTTATAATTCCATTATGCGTTTTCACATTTTCGAAATGCTATTTATTTAAAGAATTCAATTTTGATTCTTTCAGGGTTGGAAGAAAAGGTAATGGTTTTGTTGTGGACGATTATTATTATTATTATTATTTTTATTATCATGTCAACAAGTGCGGGTTTGATTCATGATTTGTTATTGCAGTTGGGATGAGTGGGTTGTTCTGGATCGTTTGATGAAACACACGGAGGAAAATATGCGCATCAAACTTGCACTTGATGAGAAATATGGTAATGACAAGAATGCCAGAAAACCTCGTGCATCTTCCAAGGCTTCTAACGGTCAGATTTTTTCTTTCTTTCTTTCTTTCTATACTTTAATTACCTGGAGAAATTATAAGCCTTGTCTTGTCTTTTATTATAGAGATGGTAGAGATAGGTGACTTTGCATTTTCTCGTCTAAAAACATGAATCAATCATATGAGAACTTGAATTGGCGGTAGTGGGCATCCTCTTCAAAGGTGGTTACAGTTTAAGGGGAGGACGGAGGTACCTGTAAAAGGCACTCTGATGCCAAAGTCAGTCTTAGTATAATATGATTGTGAGTAGGGTATCATAGATACTTGAAAAAGGACTCCATCTTTGGCCATATGGACAACAAAGTGCTCGTAGTTTTCTTGATGTGCAGAATGAGATGCAGAAGACTCAATGTGCTTTTTATCTGTTAGGAACTTGGGAGTACGTGGATATGGGGGGAAGAGTTTATTTTATTTTATACGTTTGTTTCTTCATAGGATTATAAGTGATATCGACGTATAGTTATTGAATTATTGCTTCCAAATTCAACTTGGTAGAGGCATGCCTATTGAAAATGCAATTCATATGAATGGTAAGAAATAATTTGCGGCAAGACATTCACATTGTTCAGGAAGTGGAAGCCTAGTGATTTAACGTGATTGGGGGATTAATTGGTACTCAAAGTTATTGGTATTAGTAGTTTTATTTAGGGGGCCGGGGTTATCCGCCTTCTCTGACTTTAGGATCATAACATGTTTTTTTTTATGTTTGACCTCCTGTTAAACTTTTTATGGTAATCGTATTAAGGGGCTAGCCCGAAAGAGTTTGAACACTGGGGAAATACTAACACTTAGGAGCAATTATTTTAATTTCACGTGCCTTGGATTTATCATACAAAATGATAAGGATATAGAACGAGATGCCAAGTTGCCAACCTTAGAATTCAAGTAGACTGGACGAAATTGAAGAAAACCTTGGATGTGATTTGTATTTGAAAAGTACTATTTAAACTTTATACTACTTCATGCAAGTATGTTTAAACTAATTCTGAGACATTCTGGGAAAAATGTAATGCAGGAGCGAGAGGCAGGAAACGAAAGAATGATTCTCTGATTAAGGTACTCTCTTGTTTTAAATTTTAATTTGTAGAGGGCACTAATCATACACACACCCATGCATGCATCTTTGAAGTTCATGTAAATCATTTGCATCAATATAAACTGTTAAATTAGTTGGAAAATTCTAATGAAATATTTCAAACATTTTTGCTCATGTTTTGTCCGAAGTGTGAGGTGAAGGAAAGATTCCTTACAACTTTTTCGGCTATAGGGTATATTGTAATTGGTTTTATTGTATGCTTAATGACAGGAAAAATCTGGTGTTCTTCCTGATAAGCTTGTCAACATTCTGATTCCACTAACATTAAAGAAGCAATTAGTTGATGATTTTGAGTTTATTACTCATCTAGGCAAGGTAACAATGTTGTTTTTAATATATTAGTATTAATATTATCTATAAAGGTCGATACAGCTTTATACTGATCACATTTTACTTCAAAGAAGAAAAACTTTTTGTCATCTGAAAATTGTTGATTTATGTATTATTCTCTGCAGCTTGTTAAACTTCCTCGTACTCCTAATGTGAACGACATATTCAAGAAATATTTTGATTACAGATTGAAGAAAAGTGGCTCGTAAGTTCATGCTGAGGCACCCTCCTTATTTAAGCTTTGCTCTGCATAAATGCTTACCTGTTAGCAGTTTAAACAGCAACTTGGAGCCAGGCAGCAAACTGTTTTTAAATGAATGATGTTGTGTTTATTATCGTTTATCAATCTTTTCACTAATTATATGAGCTCTTTTACTAAAATCAGTATTTTTATTCTGTCTATAATTTTAGGTGTTTTGCCCAGTTGATACCATATCCAAATAGAAAGTTCCAATATTATTAGTCTGTGCCTGAAATCTGTTTGTCTTCCTCTACCGGGTTTCTCTGTTTGTCTTCCAATATTATTAGTATCTTGAAATCACTGCCCCTTCTCTGCTTTGTTTTTGACACAGCCTTTATATTTCCACTTATTGTACCTTTCATCCCACTTCAAGTTCCAGTTTAATAGGGGTAGTACTTCTACTTTTTCCCACGCAAAAAATCTTCGCTGTATGTGAGCTTTTCCTCGTATTTTTTGTTAATGACAGTTTAATTATTACAGTTTAATTCTGTGCTTAATACAGGATATCTGATTCGGCTGAAGAAATTATGAAAGGATTGTGTTGTTACTTTGACAAAGCACTGCCAGTGATGCTCTTGTACAATAACGAGCGTGAGCAGTACCAAGAAGCTTGTCCAAATAATACCGTTCCTTCTGCTATATACGGCGCCGAGCATTTGTTACGCCTCTTTGGTATGCTCATTAGTCCTTCCCAGACAAGATGATTATATCATTTGAACTGGCGACTTTGTAAAGCTTTATTATTAGGACTTCTTCTAATATCTGTGATTCTTTTTACTGATTCACTTTTTCTGTGTTTGAAAGTTAAATTGCCAGAGTTATTGATCCATGCTAACATTGAAGGCGACACATTGATAGAACTCCAGACCCAAATACTTGACTTTCTCAGGTATCAATGTTTTCCTCCTAACTTATGTTAAAATAGTTATTGATGGTGAATTCAAATGGAAAAAATAGTCTTACTGGCAGTTGACATTTAACAAATAAACTATGTTGTGTAACTTACTATTCTATGGTGCAGATTCTTGCGAAAAAATCAGCGCTCATTTTTTCTTTCGAGTTATCATGTCCCGGAAGATATTGAGAACAACATCAAGAAACAACTGTTTTGTATTGCACATAATATCACATAGTTTCTGCTGTTTGCTGAATGCTTGTAACAAATGCAGTTTACTAACATACCAAAATGTTGTGAAATCAGATTTGTTAAGTGTTACTTGAATTCTTTGAAATCCAACCTTGAAATCAGATTTGTTGAGTGTTACGTGAAGTGTTTGAAATCCAACCTTTTCAGGGTAAAGGGAGAGGAACATCTATTAAAGGGTGCTACTGACCCTCATTTTAAATGTCAGTTGTATCTCTGAAATTTATTTTGGATTTAATCTCTTAATTGAAACGGTTGTGATTTCGCACATGTTTGGATAAATTCTATATTGATGAAGTTTGTGTTTGAGTATGTCTATAGTATTGTATTATGCGTGTGATGATTGGTTTCCATCATCAGTTTGGTGACTGTTAGGAATGCAAATTACAGACTTAATGTGCATAGATAAACCACATTGATATAGCTTCATATATAAGACAGAGATTCACTTGAGATGAAATAGTAAGCTATCAGACCAAGATCCAATATACTTGGTAAAAACTGCTAAGTTTTTTAAAGTGCATTTTTTTATAAGAAATGATTAATATTATTATAATTAATTAACACAATTGTGAGGTTTTAAATTCGAATGAGACATGATGTATAAAATAACAATAACGGTATTTGTCAGTTGAATTAGGATTTAGGAATTGAAAGTGCATTTTTAAACTATACAAATTATTTGAAAAGTGTATTTTTAGAAGACACAAAATTAATGATTTTTTATTTGTGTACATCCAATTCATAATTAGGGCTAGGTGTCGGTCTTGTTTATGAAGGATTTTATCTTGCACCTCCACACCTGAACCTGCCATCCTCAATCAACGTGAAAATACAATTTTGTCCTTTTAATTATGTATAAAACCCTCAATTTTATTTTTCCACTCATTTTTTCACCCCTCTTTCGAAACCTTAAAAGAATTCACCATAACTTTCAAATATTTCCAAATAAAAAAAGTAAGCGGCACTTGAAATTTTCATACCTTCAAAATAAAAAAATTTAAATTTTCGAAAGTTCCGAATTGTTCGAAACTTTCCAGATTTTCAAAGTTTTGAGCAATCTGAAACTTTCGAAATATAAAATTTTCAAATTTTTCCAAACTTTCGAAAGTTTGAAACTTTCTTGAAACTTTTGAAACATTAAAATCTTTGAAGGTTTTAGAAATGAATATTTCGAAATAAAGAATTTCAAAACTTTCGAAATTTTGCTGAAAGTTTCGAAATGTAATATAATTTTTAAAAATAATTAAATTTTTTATTTTAAATATTGTATTTATAACGTTAGTATTAATTAAATTTTGGTATATTTTTTAAAATCAAGTATGAGTAGAGTTGAAGTTCCTGCTATAGATAAATTCTGGTATATTTTGGTATATTCTACAGATAAATTTTGGTATATTTTGGTATATTCTACAGATAAATTCACCACTGATCAGGTAATTTTAATGATAATTGATTTTATAAGTTTTAGTTTTTAATGTATAGATATATATTGATGTTTTATTTGAAATATATTTTTTAGATATTTTCCTCTCGAGAAGCTGTATTCGAATCGGCAAAAACTATTGGAAGACAAAATAGAATAATAATTGCTACCATTCGATCTGATAAAGCTACCGGAAAGAGAGGAAGATATAAATCAAAATCAACATTAACTTATTCTCACAAGGAAAACTGTCCATTCAAACTCAAATGTATACCGTTGAGGATCGGTGAAAGATGAAAAATTAGTGTTGTGTGGAACTCACAATCACGATTTAGCGGATACTTTAGACGATTATTCATATTTGGGGCGTTTAAATGAAGAGGAGAGAAAATTTGTTAATGACATGACAAAGTATAAGCTTGCACCAAGATTCATTTTGAATGCTTTGAAAGAGAGAAATAAAGAGAATCTCACAATTTCCACTCAAATATATAAAGCTAGAAGTACTTATCGATCATCTGTGAGAGGTTCGTACACATAAGTGCAGTATCTCTTGAAGTTAATACAAAATGAAAATTATGTGTATTAGACAAGAAGATGGGAGGATTCAGATGTTCTAAGAGACATATTTTGGACGCATCCTGATTGTATAAAGTTGTTAAATACGTTTTATTTTGTTTTGATATGTGATAGCACATACAAAACAAATAGATATCGGTTACTATTGTTGAAATTGTCGGTGTAACATCTACTGGTTTACATTTTTTCGGTGTAACATCTACTGGTTTGACATTTTCTGTTGCATTTCCAATACAAATAAAAATATTTATATAAATTGTTAATGCAAACAAATACATTCAAAAACAAAAATAACGCAAGATACAAGAAATAATATCAAAAACAAAATATAAAAAAAAATAATATCAAAAACAAAATATAAAAAAAAAATTAAAAAGCCAATTATAAACTTGAAATTTTGTATAAATTAATAAATATATAAATCTATAATGGATGTCTTTAATACGATCCCTCAAACATTTTTAATAATTAAAATCGTGCAACGCGCGGGTCACGTTCTACTATATATATATATATATATATATATTAGTCTAAATACCACTTGTGGTCTCTTAGCTTAATTTCAGTTAACGATTTATTTATTTATTTATTTATTTTTATTCTTTCGATTTGGTCCTTTATGTTTTTAATAATTTCAGCATTACCCTTTATGTGGGGTTTTGTTAAGAAAAAGTTAAAAAATCTCTCCTCCGTTTTCAGAAAAAGTTACCCTTTATGTTTTGGAAATATTTCAGAAAAATGTTCAAAGTTTGTTCTAAGTATGGTAGTAGGATTGATTCGTTAAAACTGAAGCTATGAAGTATTTATACTCCATAGACATTACAATCGTTCTTAGAGGTTTGATGAACATATGCAATGATCTAGATGAGGGATTTTTTAACTTTTTCTTAACAGAATTTCATTTAAAGGGTAACGCTGAAATTATTTAAAAACATAAAGAACCAAATTAAAAAAAATAAAAATAAAGAACTAAATCGTTTTAAGTAACCATGGGTGGTATTTAACCTATATATTACTATACACAGATTATCCACGTACTTATTCAAAATACGTGATGTTTCCCTCTCAGTTTGAAAAACAACAATTTGTCGACTTAATTCTTTAATCAATTCGCAAATCCTATCCAGGGAATATACATTTTCAAATAATTCCCTTTAGATTAAGCTTGGTTGTTTAAGGAATAACTTATTTTGTTAGTCGAGATAATTTAAAAGATAATATAATATATTATACTCCATTCGTTTCAAGTGTTATTTTAATAAAATGAACGTCATTTTTTAAGTTTTAAAATAACTTTAAATATTATTTTTTCAATTATATCATCTAATTAATATTATTTTTATGATAGTAAAGTAATTATTCTCTTGATTCTAATTATTAAACAACACTCGTTTTATAACGAAGAGAGTACTCTATATCCTCCTCTATACTATGAAAAGTCAATGTATTTTATTGTATTTGTTACGCGAGGGAGTACTAAAAAAACAAAACCCTTTTCAATCAAAATTCCTTCAAACAAAAAGTCCCTATCTCCAATGTCATGCAGAGGTAGATAGGTTCGTAGTCAATGCCGGAAAGCCTAAGCCCAACTTTATATATTTAGATAAAACTAGTCAACTAATGAATTGAGGTAGTAGTAATTATAAAAAAAAAAAATAAAACGTGAATTTATAAGCAACAAAATTAAAATCAATATATGTTGTACTGAATTTTTATATACTATATATAATGATGCTGATCAGTGTAAGTGATACACATTGCAAATTTGTGAGCTAAATTCCAATACCATAGCTACTAATATTATTATTCAAATCATGTTATTGATCTTCCTCTCTTTGCTTTTGTTACTACAACATTCATCTTCATCATTGGATACTATCACAAAAGGTTCATCCCTCTCAGTGGAAGAACCAAAAGACATCATAGTTTCACCAAATGGCATGTTCTGTGCTGGTTTCTATGCCATTGGTGAAAATGCTTATTCCTTTGCCATTTGGTTTTCTGAACCAAATTTCCAAACCAAAAACCTTACCTTAGTTTGGATGGCAAACCGTGATCAACCAGTCAACGGAAAAAAGTCAAAGCTTCACCTTCAAGACAATGGTAACCTTGTTTTAAGAGATGCTGATGAATCTCATGTTTGGTCTACAAACACTGTCTCACTTTCCTCTGTTCATCTCACTCTTTTAAACACTGGTAACCTCGTTTTATACAATAATGTTGGTGTTACTTTGTGGCAAAGTTTTGATTTTCCAACTGATACACTTTTACCACAACAAATTTTCAACAGACATTCAAAACTAGTTTGTTCAAGAAGTGAGACAAACAAGTCTTCTGGTTTTTACACATTGTATTTCGACAACGACAACATTCTTCGTCTTCTTTACAATGGTCCGGAAGTTTCAAGCATTTATTGGCCAGATCCTTGGCTAACTGATTGGAATGCTAAAAGGGCTGGTTACAATAACAGCCGAGTTGCGGTTTTGAACACTCTTGGTAACTTTAGTTCATCAGATGATTTCAATTTCATGACATCTGATTATGGAACTTTACTTGTTCAGAGAAGATTGAAACTTGACCATGATGGTAACATTCGTGCTTACAGTCGAAGACAAAGAGAAGAAAAATGGTATGTTTCGTGGCAAGCGAAATCGAGACCATGTAGAATTCATGGCGTTTGTGGTCCAAATAGTTTGTGTTCTTATTATAGTAATGGTGTGAAATGTTCTTGTCTTCCTGGTTACAAAATGAAGAATGATGGTGATTGGTCTTATGGGTGTGAACCAAAATTCTCACTTTCTTGCAATAAAACGCAGTCAAGGTTTTTAGTTATAACCAATGTTGAGTTATTTGGTTATGATTATGGGATCATGACAAATTACACACTTCAACAGTGCAAAGAGTTGTGTTTGCAATTATGCAATTGCAAAGGAATTCAATTTACTTATGTCAATGCTGGCTCTGGTATACCTGGTACTTATACATGTTACCCAAAATTGCAGTTGCGAAACGCGCATCGAATACCGTATTTTAATGCTGATTTGTACTTGAAATTGCCAGCAAAACGTTCATACACTTACAAGGAATCAATGGATGATAAGTACAAACTTGCTTGTTCTGTGAATCCTAAAACAGTAACGCTTGAAACAGCATACAACAAAGTTCATGAAGGCAGGTACAAGTTAATTGGAGCAGCCACCCCACTAAATTATATACTAGTATTTTGTTATTGAATAATTTTATTTTTCTCATTAAAAAATTAACTATAGCACTCACTACAAATTATTAAATAATTTCATTTATGGATAACCAAATATACAATTCCATAAAATAAATTATGGAATAATTGTTTAATCAGAAAAATAGAGAAATTTTTTCAAATATATAATTTTGTAGTTTCCAAATTTTTGCTTAATGTCTTCATTTTGATGTATATTTATGTAAACATTTGTAGTATATAATATTACCTTTACTAATCAAAATTTATGTATCCATTCCTGCAGGTATATTAAATTTTTGCTATGGTTTGTAGGAGGAATGGGAGGACTTGAAATCATATGCATATTTATGATGTGGCTTTTATTTGTAAGAAGAAAAGGGCAACAACATGGAGACACAAGAGTCTATAACATGATTGGTTTTAGAAAATTCAGTTATTCCGAATTAAAAAGAGCAACTAAAAATTTCAGTGAAGAGATTGGAAAAGGTGCAGGAGGGATAGTATACAAAGGTGTATTATTGGATCAAAGAGTTGTAGCAGTGAAAAGACTCAAAGAAGCTAATCAAGGTGAAGAAGAGTTTCTAGCTGAAGTTAGTAGCATTGGAAGGTTTAACCACATGAATTTGATTGAGTTATGGGGTTATTGTGTAGATGGAAAACACAGAATCTTGGTTTATGAGTTTATGGAAAATGGTTCTTTGGCAGAACATATAAAGTCTAGAAATTTGGATTGGACAAAAAGATTTGACATAGCATTAGGAACAGCAAAAGGTTTGTGTTATATTCATGAAGAATGTTTGGAGTGGATTTTGCATTGTGATGTGAAGCCACAAAATATACTTTTGGATTCTAATTATCAACCAAAGGTGTCAGATTTTGGATTGTCGAAATTAAGAAACAGAGGTGATAGTAAATTTTCTAGTTTTTCGAAGATACGAGGTACAAGAGGTTACATGGCACCTGAGTGGGTTTTGAATCATTCAATAACATCTAAAGTTGATGTTTTTAGCTATGGAATTGTTGTGTTGGAAATGATAACGGGGAAGAGTGCAACAAAGGATGGAGAAGAGAAGGTTGGTTTGGTTGTGTGGTTGAGAGAGAAAAGAAATGGAAGAGTTTCATGGGTTGGTGAAATTTTGGAGGATATGGTTGAAGGAGGTTATGATGAAAGGAAAATTGAAGGTTTAGTGAATGTGGCTTTACAATGTGTGGAGGAAGAGAAGGATAAGAGACCTACTATGAGTCAAGTTGTAGAGATGCTTCAGAAATTAAGCTGTGAAAATCATAATCACTGATCAACACAACAAGTTGCTAGTTCAACAAAGAGAGTGAAATCTCATGAATAATTGTGATTTTTTTTTTCCTTAATTGCAGTTTTAGTCCCCATATTTATACTGATTCACAAAATTGGTCCCTTTATTTTAAAAGTCGACAGTTTTGGTCCATCATTTAGATTTTTAAACTAAAAAATGACGATTTGAGATATTTTAAATGATGTGACATACAATTCTATGATATAAAACCATCTAGATCCATTAATTATTCATATGTCATTAATTAAATTAAAAATACGAAAAAAAATTCGAAGTTGAAAGTTAAATTTTTACAATGTTTTATTCCAATTTCATGGGTGTTAATCACTCTACATCATCGTATCATGTGTCATATTATTTAAAATATCTGACGTCATCATTTTTCAACTAAAAAACCAAAGAGAGAGACCAAAACTGTTGACGTTTAAAATAAGGGGACCAATTTCGTGAATCAGTATAAATAGGGAGACTAAAATTGCAATTAAGTTTTTTTTTTCTATTACTATTAGATTTTTATGAAGTGGTTGTATAGTAGTGTTTTTAATAGAATAATATGTAATGTGATTTAGTGATAATAATAATGTATTGCACAGATTCTCTCACAGATACAGATCACCTACCACACACACATATATATTTACGTAGACGGATTTTATTTCGGATGTTTCATGGCATAAAATATGATAGAAATATTTAAAATAAAGAGTAAATTAACGTTAAAAAATGATGAAATAAGAATAGGTTCGGTTGTGCAAGTACAACTTATGTTTATATAGCTAATTTACAATACTCGTTTTTATTTTATATTTTGTATGAATTTTGTTGTTAAACTTTTTAGAGAAAAAGATTGGTTAGTGTACATATAAGAACGATAAACTTGGATTCTATATTGTATTTGATGAAGATCAGATAATAAATACTTTAAAAGATCAAATAATACTATAATATATGATGCAATATAATATAAATGATAGCAAATTTTAGCGAAAGTAATTACATTTCTAGTATATAATGAATTAATATTAAAATTCTAATTAATATAGATATTCACATTTAATATTTAACACGGTAAATTAATTTAAATAAAAAGAATCTAAGTATAGGAATGATAGAGAGAAATGAATAGTGTGAATTAAGGTTATGGAGACATCGAAGCAAGAACAGACAAAATTAGCAAGTTTTCTCTCAAAAGTCAGATAGGATGAATATGTGAACTTGACGCCGCCGGTATGGATTCATTTCATTTCTTACCAACGTCAAGAGACTAATCCAAACATAAAATAAGGCAGGCACTTATTGTTTGCCATAGGATGTAGGGAATTCATTAATGTGTGCCAAATTTGCGTTAGTAGACTCACTATTGCTTGCATGCATCCAATAGACTAAGTACAATAAAGTTTGACGAAATAGTAGTAGTAGTAGTATCTATTATATTACTCTTTTTTCTAATGAATAATAGTCGGAGAGTTGGCCATGGTATATCCGTATATATATTTGATACAATGACCCGTTCGATTATATCCAATCTGAGTTGGAGGTTTGGAGTATTATTTAAACAGGAAAAAGCTTTGCATAAATTCTTGTTACAGATAAATATAAATAATAGTGGAAGAACGATATACATGAGATCAATATATATAATTAGTTGAGATTTAGGTGAACACTCGTATTAAAAAATAAAGTGAAAAATGTTAATTATTAATCATTAAATGATTATTATTTATTATTTTATGCATAATTAAGAGTAGTGATAATATTAATTGATTCACCTATCTAATTAATTTCTTAATTTAGATGAACCACGTCCAATTATTTGACGTGAGTTCAATTATAAATATATGGCATGACATGCCCTCTCACGTTATAATGTCTCGTCTTTTCTCTAATATATGACATTGATTCAGTTTACTTTCGAAAAAATGTACATAATAATCAATTAAAAAATTAATTAGGTGTTTATGGAGATCGATGAGTATTTCTATAGTCACATTTAATATTATTACTTTTCGCATGTTTCACATAATAAATTGTATTAAAATAAATTAGTGTCGTTGAAACATAATATTGAGTTATTAGCGAGACTTATTTAGTAATTTTTTTTTTTTTGATGTGCTAGGATTTAGACAATGGTGATTATTAAACACTATATTGAAAAAATTAATAATTTTGAATTATGTGCACATGTAAAACTCATTTGAACACTCAATTTAGAAAGCTCCATTGTGAAATGATGCTCTTATATACTCCAATATGTCGTCCTTAATTGCTTTGATGATTAAATAGGAATCATACTCGGTATTACAAGATTTATCATAAATACACATTATTTCTCCAATAATATTTTTTTCACTAAATTTATTTATTTTTGATCACTCGGGAACAAATAAGAAAGACATCTTCTCGGTTAAAAGTGCTTAATATTAATTGAACATTCAGATGACACTATGCCTCTCAATATTCGTTGCATAATGAAAAACTAATGAATTAGGCCCAAACTCTCAAATATGATAACATATTACTTTGATTTGGAAGATTTTACACAATGGCTTAATGATGAAAAAAATTGATTAAGAGAGATGTAATACTTGATCATTTATATTAGATAATATTATTATATATTAGTAGTAAGGGTATTTTAGACTTTTCTATTCTCTTGTATATATACTTATTATTGTAACCCACGTTAAGGTGGTTGTTCATTTTGGTTTATGAAACCTTAGTGGTTCTTTGTCTTCCTCCTCTCTTCATTTTCCCATCTTCTATATATGTTCTTGTTGTCATGAGAAAGAGGAGGATGTCTAATCATATTTTAAAAGTTATTCATGGAACGTGATTGGTTCGTTTCTCCCTCTTTGTGCGGTTTGATGATGATATTCCAATTTTAGAGATTGACCTGAAAATATTGATTTGTCTCATCTCCTTCGGATGTGTATGATTTTAACTATATGGTATGACCTTTGGTATGTTTGTAATAAACTTTGTTCGAATGAAAAATCATTGAGAACTCCAAGACAGTCCAAAAATTAAGCTTGGATAGTCATTGATGATCACAAACTAATATTGAATGCTTAAATGGTCGATGCTCCAAATCACACTTCTAACTATCTTTGTAGTTAGTTTCTGCCACTTCCTTCGGACTCATACAAAATTGTTGTTGATGTTGTTGACCTTAGCAATAATTTTGGAGAATTGGTGTCATTATATGTTGATGGAGTTATTTTAGTTGCTGCTACTTTAAAGATACCAACCTTACCTGATTCGAATACTTTAAAGATACCAACCTTACCTAATTCGGATGTGGTTAAGACTCATGGCTTTCACCCAACATTTTAGTTTGCACTTCAAATGGATTTACTAGATGTTGTAGTTGATGGAGCTTCCTTTATATGGTTCAAATAATGAATAAACTTATGTTAGACTACTCTTATGTTTGTTTACTAAATTGCTGAATTGTAAATGTTTTTATAAATCTTTTAATCAAGTTTTTTAACTTTTAACTTATATTTTGTGCATAAACATTACACAATATTGTAAACATGTATAAAAAAAATCAAAATATATGATAATATTTTAATAGAGACTAAAATTATTTGCATAATAATTTATAATTACTAAAAAATATTAATTTTTTTTTCGGAGACTAAAAATAATATTTTGAAATTTTACACATATTAAAAACTTATTTAATCTAAAGTATTTAAATTAAACAATTTATTCTTTACCAAAAAAACAAAACAATTATTTTGGTAATGAAACATTTTGTAACAAAGCAAAAATAAAACTAACGATGTGGGGCTCTTTTTCTATGGGACTGAAGCATCTCCACTACTTGACTCATCGATGGTCTTTCATTCATTTCATCTTTCACACACTCCAAACCCACTTTAACCAAAATCTCAACTTCAGAAACATCATACCTCCCTTCCAATTTAGGATCAACAATCTCCTCAACCCAAAACATAGTTGTAGGTGCACTTTTCACCTTATCCATCACCCATGTCACCATTCTATGATGCTCTACACCACCACCAATCTCAAGACTATGAATTTCCATTGGACTTTTACCTGTCACCATTTCCAACAAAACAATCCCATAACTATAAACATCAACTTTAGAAGTAATTCTAAGATTATAAACCCATTCAGGTGCCATATAACCTCTTGTCCCTCTTATTCTTGAAAAAACAGAACTGTCACGTTCATCTCTGTTCAAAAGTTTTGATAAACCAAAATCAGCTACCTTTGGTTGAAAATCAGAATCAAGTAGAATATTTTGTGGCTTCACATCACAATGCAAAACCCATTCTAAACACTCTTCATGTAAATAAGCCAACCCTTTTGCTGTTCCAACAGCTACATTAAATCTCTTGTTCCAATCAAGTGAATTAGAACATAAATTTTCTGCTAAAGAACCATGTTCCATATACTCATACACCAAAAGTCTATGTTTTCCTTCAACACAATAACCCCACATGTCAATTAAATTCATATGGTTCAACATACCAATGGTACTTATTTCAGCTAGAAATTCAGCTTCTCCTTGATGAGCTTCGTTTAATCGTTTAACAGCAGCAACACGATCATCATGTAATGTTCCTTTGTAAACAACTCCACCTCCTCCTCTACCAATCTCTTTGCTGAAACCTTTTGTCGCACTTTTGAGTTCCGAATACGTAAACCTTTGAAACCCTGTTGCTGAAAGAAGGCGTCTTTGTATTTGATCCCCATTATTATGTTGTTTATTGGTTCTAAACAAAAAGAACCACACAAATAAAATGATGGTAATCTCAAACACTCCTATTCCAAATGAAAGCCAAGCCAAGAAACTCAAAGTGGTGTTTTTACTTGGTTTTTCATAGAATCTATTCAAGGGTTGTGATAAATTACCAATGGAACAATTCAAAGGTGAATGTTTAAGAGGCATTTTGGAAGATAACAAAGTTTCTTTCGGTAATTTCAAGTAAACCTCTCCATCAATATTGTGTGAATCTCTTCCATTCAACAACAACGTTTTAGGATAACAATTATAAGTAGCAACTCCATTGAATTTAAATTGAAAACCTTTGCATTTTTCACAAAGATCCAAACATAATCTTTGACATTCTCTCAAGCTTGTAACCTGTGCTACGTTCAAATCATAGCCATACAATTCCATGTTTGGAAGATGAAGAAACCCGAATGACTCGCCGCGATTACAAGAAAGATCAACTGGTTTAAACTCAGGCTCACACCCTTGTGACCAATCTTGAGAATTCTTCGCCTTATAACCTTTCAAACAATAACATGTTCTTCCAATAACATGATCATAAGTACACATGCTATTAGCTCCACAAATACCATGAACACTACAAGGTTCAGAAATAGCTTGCCATGTTACCTCAAATATCTTAGTTTCTTCATTGAAACTATAAACACGTAAATTACCATCATGATCCATTTTGACTAATCTAAAAACTTCTTTAGGATAATCGGTTGAAGTGAATTGAAACCCATCAGAGGATATGAAATTTCCAAAAGAATCGAGTGAAGCAATTTTAGTAACATTATAAGTTGATCTTCCTAAATCAACTGGTAATTGCCAAGGTGAAGGCCAATAAATACTAGATAACAAAGAACCTTTGAAAAGAAGGCGAAGAGCGTTATCGTTATCGAAGTAAAGTTTATAGAAACCAGAAGAATAGTTTTTTTCACTTTTTGATGAAACTAAGCTTGCTTTCTCTGTAACTGGTTGGTTTGGAAGAAGTGTATCAGTTGGAGAATCAAAACTTTGCCAAATAATGGTAAAGTTGGATTTTTGTGAAGTTTGTAGAACAAGGTTACCATTGTTTTTGAGTTTTAGTTGTAAAGAGGTTGAAGAGAAAGTTGAAGTGGACCAAACAGTTGTTTTTTCTGCATCGGTTAAAATGAGATTACCGTTTTTGAAAAGTGAGAGTTTTGAGTATTTACCATTGACGGGTTGGTCCCGGTTTGCCATCCAGATAATTGTGGATTGTTTGGATTTTGTGAAAAGGATGGAGAAACAAAATGCATTGTCTCCAACGGGGAAAAACCCGGCGGAGAAAAAGCCATTGGGTGAAATGAGGGTGTCTGTTGGTTTTTCAACTGAAAGTGATGAGCCTTGTGGGAGTGTGTTTGTTGTTGTTAATGAAGTTATTTTAGTGAACAAGAGGAAGAGATGGAAGAATAGGATTTGCATTGCTACAAGCTAGAGAAAATTAAATGAGCATTAAATAATGGAGAGGATGATGATTTGGTAGTTTACTTTGGTTTCAACTTTCCATCAAGAATAAATATAATATATGCAATACTAATTAAGCTAGTATGAATACGAAGTATGACAACTCATTCTCTAAAACCACCTCACTTACACAATTAGAAACTGACTTAAACATTGGAGTGAAAGCAGATATCACTCTTTTGAAGGAGACGAAAGGTTGTCCTATTTCATAATCATATGCATCCTTCTATATAAAAAAAATAAAAATAAAAATCATATTCATCAACTCTGGTCAATACTTTTGGGTCCACTCCGGATCAATTTGTAATATCTTTGTTGAGTGGTGTAGAGTTTGTAAGTTGCTAGCATTATGATAAGATGGCCGGCTGTAACCTGGATCAAAGCCAAACTGTGGACGCAGAGGGAAAGGTACAAAAACTAGTAGCAACTTGCCAATGAGCCTTACGTCGTGTTCTGGATATTCTTCACTTATGTAACATCTTTCTGTTTATACTTATAATAATAACAACTTGTTTTCAATGAAATTGGTCTTCAATTATAAACTTAATTAATTCAATAACCCTACACATCCTACACGCTAAATAATTATATCGTATGCATTGTTGAAAACAAAATACAATACAATAGAATAGTTGTTGTGGTTGTTATTAGATAAAATTATTTGCCACTCTTCATTCAATAAATTATAAAGAAGGGGGTGCTGTGCAGGTGTGTATCTGCAGAACCAGATGCTGACTTTTTTTTATGCAGAGAATATGAAAAAATTAACATTTATTAATTGGTTTAGATTGGACTAACCCAAAAATTGACTTGACTCGAGCATGAAATGGGCTCAAGCCCAACAATTCGAATACTCGTTCTAATATAAAAACTTATCAATTTCTAATACAACGTATATAACTCATTTTTTACTAAAATACCTCGCATTCTCTCTAACTTTTATTGATTAAGTATTTGTAGCTACACTCTAATAAAAAAACTAAGTCCTTAAGTTTATTTGTTACAATATGATTTCAGTGGTTACCGAAATTGTGCTCTAGATCAAAAGTTTAATTTCAGAAGTTAAATTAACTACAGAAATAAAATATTGCTTTTTGAAGTAACACTTAAGACAATGACATTTAAGGAAAAATGAATTAACTCGTGTGGGGTGCATTAGCAAAAGTGGGGGTGAAAATATTAATTTTCTTTATTCAAAAGAAATGAAAGAGGTTGTTGAATCTTAATTAAACCCGCATACATAGACACAGGTAAACTGTACATTTTGGATACCATCAACAATGCATCTGTTGCAAAGTCATTGAATTTGGTTATTTGGGTGCAGTGTTGGATGCACTCGGTTCTGCTACTCTACAAATGATATAAATCTAAAGTACTACAGGTGTTCCAGATTCAAATTACTGTGCTTAATTGATTAATTCCATTAACTCCAATTTATATTACGATTCAATACCAAACATTTTTCTTTGATAATATATTGCCTTTTCTCAATCCGTCAATTCTGTTGGATGTCCTCAACAGATTGTGAACAACATGAAGAAATTATGAAAAATAACTTATTTCGATTAGACCAAAAAGTCTTATATTGTTTAGTAATCAAAGTAAAGGATAATTTATATACTACTTCCCAATTTTTTTAAATCATCTGCGGATTTAAGGTCGGAACAATCGAAACAAAACTTCGTAACATTGATGAATTCAATTTGATCGTACAACTAGGTAAAAATATTCAAAAAACTAACAAATTAACTATCAGAAAACTCATTTGGTTGAAAATAATTATCGAAAAATTCATTTTTCAAATTTTATTTTTTTGCCTACAGGAAATTTCCAAAAACGGTTTTCTTTTTTTGTCTACTGGAAATTTCTAAAACAAAAAAATTGATATGTATAAAATGAATCCAAAAATTTTTAATTATAGAAAATAAAAATTGTAGGAGTAAAATTATACTTTTTTAAAAAAAATTTGTGGAATAAAGGTCAAAGTGAGGAGTATCAACTCTAATTTTACCTAAAGAAAAGAGCAAAAGCAGATATATGGCCTCGGAAAAAAATAATAAGCCCAAACAAAATAAACCTAAAATTAACAGTGGAAGACAAGGCCCAAAACTAAGCCAGCAAAAATGAAGACAGAAATAAAAATAACTATACTTTCACGGTTTTTCTTGACACTTAATAATTGGTTAGCTAGTGAAAATGAGTTGCAACTTACAAATAACAGTGTTGACTCAATTACTTGTCTTAGTCTCAAGTAAACACCCTCCAACAAAATTGAAAAGTAATATTCGTAGACCCATTATTCAACGTAAACTAATTTTGGTGGAGTTTACCTTAATATTAATGCTAATAATTTGAGCTAGGCTTCATTATGGATATTATTTTATGCATAATATAAACGTTTAACCCAAGAATCAAATTCAATGTCTAATTTGGTCCAATCCCAACTCTTTTATTAAAAAAAGTAAAATATAGACCAATTTTTTTTTCTTACAAGAGTAGGCCAAGACTTTTGTTCACGTGGTACTTTAATCATCATAATTTTAATTCTTAAAATTTGTAGAACCGAAGAATAAGGCGAGTATATGAAAAGCAATTGAAAAATATTATATTATACACAATGACAGGGAAGCATTTAACATAATTTATTCTCAATATATTTTGGGGGTATGGCGTATATAAATAATCCATTGTGCAAAAAGAGCGTCTCCATCGTCTAAAGCCAAACCCAAAAAAATGGGTTGGTTCTTCTTGTTATTAGTTTTTCTAATTCAAGCAATGCCAATGAAGCTACAAGCCGATAAAAATATATTTATATTAGCCGGACAGAGCAACATGGCTGGAAGAGGAGGCGTGGTAAACGACACAAGAAACGGCGTTACAACCTGGGACGGTGTCGTTCCACCACAATGTCGTTCAAATCCATCAATTTTGAAACTCGACGCGCACCTTATGTGGGTGGAAGCACACGAACCGCTTCAGGAAGACATAGACACGGTAAAGACAAATGGGATTGGACCAGGAATTGCATTTGCGAATTCGGTGTTGGAAAAAAACTCGGGACTCGGTGTGGTCGGTTTGGTCCCATGTGCGATTGGTGGAACAAACATAAGTGAATGGGAAAGGGGAAAAGTGCTTTACAACCACATGATGAAGAGGGTTAAGGCATCGTTGCGTGATGATGATGGTGGTACTATTCGTGCACTTCTTTGGTATCAAGGTGAGTCTGATACGGTAAGTCTAAGTGATGCTCATTCGTACCAAAATAGAGTTCGCAAGTTTTTCTTGGATGTTCGTGCTGATTTGCAGTCTCCATTGCTTCCCATAATTCAGGTATTTTCTTTTTCTCCTTCGTTTGTTCAAAGCATAATTATTTATCTATTTATTAATTAGATAATGATTGTTCTTTAAACTGTTAGGTTCGGTTTGGTTTAGCACTTTATTTTTAAGAAAAAGTAGTTGGGTTGGGATGCATATATATCTTACTTAGGATACAAAATATAATAGATCCTCTACTATATCTACGTTTTGCAGCTAATTTTTCAAATGTATAGAGTGCTAATTTATAATTATGAGATACTCTCATTTATTTTTTAAAGATATATGAGTTTAATTAATTTATGTGTAACAATATTTCATTGTCGATGCATTACTACCATCCATGTGTATCACTTTTAAAGTAATCGTGTGATTAAAGTTAAAAAAAAAATTAATAATTTAAGTGTAAATTATTTCTACACTTATGGTGCAAATGAATTAAATCCAAGACTTATATGCATCTCTATAGCGCAGAAGATTTGTGTTCTCACTAGTCACATGTATGTTTGGGCACAAAGTATATGTTGTATGGGATTTGAAAGTTTAACATCGAACCCATATATAACATGATTTAAAAATTATTTTAAATCAACAGTAAAAAGGTACATCTATTACAAATTACTTTCAATAGAGAAAAAATCACTCCGTAATAAGCATTTTAGTTTAGGGGAGTTTGTTCTCCTATTGGCTCTGTTTCTTTTTAGTGTAATTTCCGTTTATCACAAGAAAAATTCGTTAAAAATGTCATAGGAGTATTACATAATACGTGAATCAAATTATTATCTATTTCATGTTTAAGTTTGTTCTTAATATGTCTTTAAATTCTAGCTCTGGGTATTTTAAGTTAAATATTATATTTTAGATTTGAATTTGAGACCTTATATTTATGTGTATAAAATTTTTGTAGTGTTTATCATTTCATTTAAAAAAAATTATTCCTATTATGTCTTCTAACTCACGGCCTCCATTGTCTTCTCTGGTTGGAAAACAAAAAAGGAATTTTTTTTATCGATATGTAGATTATACATCTAACTCTTCTAGAACCTTGACAAATATTTTTATGAATATTTTAAATAAGCATTTTATGAATTAATCACTTACATTTATTTATAAAAAAGAACACGTTTAAATAAGCATTTTAATAAAGTATTAGCACATAGTAGTATCTAATGAGTTTGATTTCATAATTAGAATTATTATATTATCTATTTACATTTTTTTTACCAATACATAACTGAATCAAGGTATAACACTTGCATCAGAATTATGTTGAGTGATGAGGTAAGCTTAAAACACCAGAAATTAAGGTTGTCTTAAATATTTTAGAAGTTATATTTTTATTTTAATAATTGGGTCCTCCTGATAAAAGAAAAAGTGCAATATTAATAATTATAAAAAAAAAAAGTAAAATAAGTTTTTTAGTATCAATAAAATTTCAAAATTTTATTTTTAGTTTTTATTAAAAAATTCAACTTTTGAGTCCTTAAAAAAAATTTAATTCACTTTTAGTCTCTATTTTAAAAATATCAATACTTTTAGCTTCTAAAAAAGTTTCTATAAAATCAAAATAGAGATAAATAAAATTTGTTTAGAGACTAAACTTAAAAGGTCATAATTTTGTAAGAAGTAAAAATATATTTAACTCAACAACAAAAAAATCACTCTCATTTTATTATATTATAAAAAAAATTAAAGTTCTTTTCATTGATAAAGTTCTGAACAGTTGAATTGGATGCACATCACTATGATCGACTCTGCTAAAGACTATGACATGAAAGTAAAAACAATCACTGAATAGTTTTTGAATACCACATTTCACCCTTAATCTTAATCTTAAGACATTAAGAATTATATGTTGTTGAACATTCGCATTTTATCTATCAATGTGACATTTTTACTCCTTGACACACCAACAAATCAATCTATATTTTTAATCGTTAGTTTTTTTCCCAAAAAGATCGATACAAATTATCTAAAGATATTGTTATTTCGTTAATATGGCACTAGTGTTAGATTCAGCAGAGTATAATTATTGGTAACCTGTCGGATGATTTCTTGTCAATTCATGCTAACTACTAGTTTATTAAGGTACAATGTTGTCGTAGTGTCAACAAACTACTTTCATAGCTTAACAACTGATGTATTGGTCTTGCCTTGTTAATTATTTCACAAATCACGGAGACAACTTAAATTCAATATTAAGCCATAGAGACACCTTAAACTATAAAATCTTAATCTAAGAGAGTAAAGTGTCTCTATCATCAACCATATTCATATGTATGTTCTCTTATTTTTCATTTTTATTTTTTATGTTTTTTATATGTAGTTTTATTCGTAGTTTTAATTTTTCTATTTTTTTTTAAATTAATTTTTAGTTTCTCTATTTCTAAAATCGAGTTTTGGTTCTACTACTTTATAATTTTTGGGATTTTTTTAGTCACTATTTTTAATGATGTAGTATGTTCGATAATAACATGAGAGTGATGTGGTACAATTAAATTTAGATAAAAAAAAAATGTTTTTCTCTTTTTCTTCATAAATTTTTATTTATAGTACCTGTGAAACTTTGTCAAATAAAAAATAAGAAAATTAATATTGATTAATGATATGAATTTAATTTTATCCAATTCAATTGTATCATATACATCTCACATCATAATTGAGCATGAGTTAATTATGAACAAAATATAGAGACTAAAAATGCATTTTAAGCATTTTTTTTTGTCAGGCTTTTATGTTTTACGTATTGTAGGTGGCTTTGGCATCAGGATCAGGCCCTTACATAGAGATAGTGAGACAGGCTCAGCTGGGTATTGACCTCCTGAACCTGAAAACTGTTGATGCTAAGGGTTTGCCTCTTCAGCCCGACGGGCTTCACCTTTCGACCCCGGCCCAGGTTGATCTTGGAAAGATGATGGCCGATGCATTCCTTCAATTTGTACCCTCTTCAAATTCAAATATGTATGACAATCTTAGTCCAATACGTAACAAGGCCTCCAGTTCCATAGGGCTTTCTAATTGTGTTTCTCATATTTGTATGGTCCACTTGTTCATAACATTTATGATTTATCACAATGATGTTCACAACTTTCTTGTAGATGTGTAAATTGTAATGAGTTTAATTTTGATACGCTTTAATGTAAAAAGATTTAAACTATCAAAAAATCACAATTAATTATATATTAATTTTAAAAGTAATTATAATTTAAGTCATTATTTTTTTTATAATGTAACGATTATGATTGATGGTGTATATGAATTAAATTCAATTCAATTCTAATAGCTTTCTTTTTCCATTAAATAGATAGCGAATAAGGGTAGAGATCGATTTGATCAAACGTTTCAACTATTAAATATAGTTTTAGTCTCTATAAAAAATCTCTTTACCTTTTAGTCCACAAAATATTTTGCATCATTAATTTCAATCCCTACAAAGTAAAAATAAATTGAGGCTTTATCAAAATGCTACCAAATTTTGCAATTACATTTATATGTTATGATAGAAAATTCTATAAAAAATAAACTCATAATTAAATTTCAAGCTCCAGATTTTGGTTATTTTTATTGTTTAGTTGCATAAAAACTCATATTTCATTACTTCCCTGTTAAAACATTCTAATTTTTTGTGTATGATATGTTTATAACCTTCTAAATATATACACAAAAAATCATTCAAAAATTTAAATAATAGATACGAGTTGACTTAATAGTAAAGACTAAAACAGTTTTATAGAGACTAAACAAATTTTTTAATTTCTTTAAAGACTAAAACAAATAATTCATCAATACTTAGTAATTAATAATAATTGATCATAATTTATATTATTAATAATTAACTATTATTATTAATTGATTATATCCATTCATAATTGATTAATTAAAATAATTAAAATAAGATGTAAGATTCTAAAAATAAATCATTGAAATATAAAGAGAAGATAAATTAATAATTTGGAATGATGTATTTTCATAAATAATAAAAATTAATTTTTTAATATTTATATTATTTTTACAAATATAGATAGTTATTTACTTCAAAGAAAATCTTTTATCTCTTAGTTAATAAGTAAATTTAATGCAAAACTTTATAAAATAAAAATTGAAAGTTTTAATAAAGTAACATGCTCTTATAAATGTTTCTTACATGTTAATTTTTCGTCATATATTTATTTGCTTGGTTCTCATATATAGTCTCACATGAGTCACCTCGTTGTCAATTGTCATCATGTGATAATCATAGAAGACAGAATGGTCAAACACACTTGGACTATACAAGATCACGATGAGCTTGACATTCTGTGGCAGTTATGCATTTTGAAATTTGAAATTTGAAATTTTAAATTTGAAGCTTATAATCAATATGTTGAAATAATCTATAGGTTAGCATTGGACGGTTGGACATATTCAAGTCAATCATGCGATTGTTACGACTTACGAACAGCTGAGCGATCTATAGCTAAGCTTGGATGGAGATTAGGATAAACTTTTTGGTATTTTTTTAATTTTATTTTAATGTAGATCATATCATTTTATAAAAAAAATATTTAATGGTACAAATGGGTTTTTAATAAAATAGCTCATTTCCACCAATACCATCATAATTATTTTAAGTTTTCTAATAAAATCTTTGACACTAAATTGTTGCTATATTTTATACTATATAATAAGCATGATGGTCTCAAAATAAATTACATGTGAATATATCACTTTAAAAGACGATACGTAATGGACCTGTTTTTGTTGATTATTCAAAATCATTTTATGATATGATAAGAATTAAGATGGTAAATTTGTTTTGAGATACACAAAAAAGAAGGACAAAAGAAACATAGAAATTACCGCTTTCTATTCGGTGCACTATAAACATAAAGAAGAGAGGGTAAAGGATCGACACACTTTTTTCTTTTTCGCTTATTAAAGAAGAAAGATGAAAGAAAGTATTGTTTCTCATTATATCTTTCTCTCTCATATTTTGGTTTGGCCACCCAATAAATTTGATAAGAAAATTTTAACTTTTGTTGCAAATAATATTGATTTAAGAATTCAAAAGCACATTTCATAAAAACTCCAATATCACATATACCACTAGCATTTTCAATAAATAAAAGGTAAATGCTAAGAACACTTATTAAAGAACTAAAAATGGAAAAAGTCAACTAAAAATATATTTAAATTGTATTTTCAATTTTTTTAAAACTTAAAAATTGTTTTTTTTTTTTTA
>JBBPBP010009777.1:63840201-63852266 GCA_037974735.1 Cicer chorassanicum | reverse complement strand
TTTTAATATTTAAATTTTTGAAATTTTAAATATTATTTGTTATTTACTTTATTGATAATTAAAATATTAAAAGTAAATTTATTTTATTTTATTTATAAATTAAAATTCAAACTTAAAACATTTAAAAATTAATTTTTATCCAATAATAATTTTAAAATATTTAAATAAAAAATATCTATATTTTACTTATTATTAATATATAAATAAAATAAATAATAAAATTAATTACAATAATATTGACATTAAAAATATTTTGTTTAACTCGTAAATAATATAATAAAGATAAAAAAAATTAATTTTAAAAATAAAAATCAATAAATTTATTTTATGTAAATTAAAAAGATTAAAAATGAATTTAAACGACTTTTTTTGTCAATTATTTCTCCAATATATCATAATAGAAAGCTAGAAATTACATTCTATACATTCAAACGGTGAAATATCTAGGTTGTGAATTGGGACCGTATGGAACCAGATATTAAAGTCTTGGGGTCAAATTTACGTGGGGCCTCCTATATTTAGTCTCGTCTTTCGCATACACTGTCATGGACAAAAAATTGAGGCATGTAACGAAAATGAGAATAATAATTATTTTAATGTCTAAAAGTATATAATGATTTCATTTTGTTGTTTGACTCAACAAAACAAATTAAATTAATGTTTAAATTATTAAAATAGTTTTTTTAAAAAAAGAGATTATCATTTAAAGATATTATAAATGTTAAATAGCCAATACCTATTATACATCAGAAATTAATATTTTGAAAATTTAATAATTGATTAAAAAAAATTTAATTAAGCAAATATCAAAATCGTAACCTCCTATAATTTTAAAAATTAAAATTGTAATTTACTCAAATAATACAACTCAAAAAACAAAGGGGATGCTGACTAGAGACTACCGATTCAAAATTCTAAGCTTGATCTCATTATATAATTAAAAGAAACGTCTTATCTCATATGGTAAGCGATTGTTTGCATATCAGTGTCTATACCTGGTGTCTAATTTTACGCTGGCGGACGAACTTTATTTTACTCTAGTTGGATATGCTCTTATATACATACCACTTTGTCCTATTAATTTATAAAATATTAGATGTGATTAAAAAATAACAAATTTATTACTTCATATACAAACAAAAACCTCATACATTTACATAAAGTGATTTGAATCTCTTTCAAGTTCAATAATTAGTCTATACAATTCTGCTAAGCGGTAAAACAAAATATAATACATACAAATAAAAAGAAACTGTCGTGTCAAAAAAAAAAACAAGAAGCTAAAGTAATACGAGTAGTAATAACTAATAAGTCCATCGAAGACAATCTTTGTCTCGTTCCTCTTTTTCTGTAAGTTGAAATACGCACTACTGCATTCTGCAGTCTTTTACCACCTAATACAAGATCAGTACACTGTGACACCTGCAATTTCAATATTCCTCACCTTTATTATTTTTATTTCTCCTTTTGTATATTTTATTAATTAATAGTGTATGCCATGCACCGTAATTTGACTAAGTATTGTAAAAGTTACCATAATTTTTGTTGATAAAAGAAAACGTTTTCTAAGTATTTATTTCTACCACGATACACAAACCCCTCCCTCCAAAAAATAAAAAAATAAAGAAAGGTCTTAGAGGAAAAAAGGAATAAAGTCAAGCAAATGGTCCCCTTTGATAATAAAGGTAGAAAAGCACATGTGAGGGATTTTGTGTGTGTTCTCTTGCATGCTATGAACAAGACAGAAGCAAGATCCACTAATACAAGATTGTTAAACTCAAGTGGCGTGTTATTTAGTTACATTTTGTTGCCTATCTAAATCATACGCTGTTATCGTTGAGCCAATGGAGTATAAGAAGAAGGGTTACGTGTTTTTGAGAATAATATGGTTAAATATTTTTTAAAAAAATTTATTTAAATTTAAATATATTTAAGACTTAAAATAACATTTTATATAAAAGATGAGATTTCATAAAATATAAATTATATATAATTTTGATTCTGCAAATGCAAATAAAAAACCCACAAACCCCATTATATATTTCAATTTTCAAAATATAAGCATGTATTAATTATGTCATCAGTTATATTAGCAAATTTAAAACCAATTCTTACCTATATATGACACTCAAGGAATTATATGTTATTTTTTCTATTTTGTTGTGATTGATGTATTGGAACATTGATCTAATATTTGCTTTATATGTGAATAATTATCAATTGTGACGGGTATTAAAAATAAAATACCAATAGTTACCTCTACTTTGAGTTTTATAAATAAAGAGGTTATGATCATCGAGTAATACACATCAAAAATTGCATCACAAAGTTATGATCTTCACTATTTATTTTATTATCAATGTTTTGAGAATATAAATTTAATAATGTCATATTTGGTAAGTTTAAATATTTTTAATTCATCTTAAAACATTTTAAAATTATAGTAATTAAGATAATAAATAAAAAGAAAAAATAAAGATGATCTTAATCCCACGTCAAATTATCACAAAAAGACATGAAGAAAACCAGATAGTTCTTTCAATGAGAATATGTGTTGATTTTTAAAGTCAAAATACATCACTACTTAAACATGATAAATTCAAATACATTTCGGCATCAAATTATTTTATACTTAACACGTTGGATTATGGATTTTATGTAACAACTTTGGTTATAGCACAATGATTCTAAGTCATTTGATGAAAATTAAATAACATGTAATATATTTCAACTTAATTTAAGCAAATTAAGTTTAAAACACAACTCAACTCAAAATATTAACGGTCCCATCTTCATCTATTATCAAGATGCGTGACTATTGAATTTGCTATGACAGAGAACCTAAATGCCTAAGAATAGCTCCAAAGGTGGTTTTTAACCTGTCCTTAGATTCAAAAAGTTGGTCCTTAATTAAGTTGACCATTGGAATGCATCTACATGACAATGTGACATAGGACGACTGCATCATGACTCAATTGTACTTCAGGGCGGCAATGAAAAATGAATAATTTTTTTAGGTTATATTAACAAATATCTTTAAAATGTTTGTTAAAAAAATAAAATAAAAAATTAATAGAAAATCATATTTTTTATATAATTCTAAATTATGAATTACATCAATTTTAATATATTTAGACTTTTAACATGTGTTTTTGTTGCACTTATTAGTATTTCTCTTTACTTTAAGATGATGTTATAATAATGTAGAATCCACTTAGAGTATATTTGGTTTTGCATACAAATTTTAAGTGAATTGATTTTACTGAAAAGTGAGTTAAATATAAAATAATTTTTAATTAAATATGTTCAGTTACAAGTAAATTTAATAATAAAATTTAATATAAAAAATTATATTTGAATTCAAAAATTACAATTTTAACTTCAAATTATAATAAATTTAAAAACAAAATCAATTCTACTCGAAAATATATATAAAACTAAAATCAAAATTTCACCTTTAGAATTGATTTTAACATATACAAATTTAAAACCAAATATGCACTAAAACCACACATTACGTTGTACCGTTGAAAGTGCTAAAATACATTAATGGTAATTTTGAGATGCAGAGTAAATTACTACACTTGACTATGACTCGTTTGGTGAGTGGGCACAACTCCTTCCGTTTGATTGAAGATCAAATGTCAATAAAAACTTTGTGATTCTTTTGGGAAAGGATGGAAACGAATTTTGCACTTTGAGCTTTAAAAATCCATTGACATACCCACCGAACACAACTTTTCTTTTTGGTTAATTAGTGAAAGAAAAAGATGATTAGCGCAACATTTTTTCCTATTGTGTTTTTTTTTTTGCCTGTCATAGGCCTAAAAAAATTTCCTCCTGTCATTTTCATTTTTTTCCTTTTATATTTTAGAAATTTAGATAATTAATACTACTATTATTATATCGATGCAAGTACAATAATCCACTCAGATCTCACTGCCTCTCTATAAAGAGATCCGACAATGATATGATGATGATGTTCAACCTCACCCAAAATATTTTTTGAATATCACAGTCTTATTTGATTTAAATTCTCAAAAAGCAGCGGCGGTTGTTGTTCCGGACCGGACTTTTGATCGAGACTCCGTCTACATTTACTAACAAAATATTAAAAATAATGTTGAAACTGTAGAGTTAATGTAATGTGAATTGAAAAAATAAAAAAGTCTCACATAACACGATATCATAAAGATAAAGTATGTCTTTGGAGTATGATTAAAGGGTATTCAATTTTGTGAAGAGGAGAGAACGCAATTTAACCGACCACCATATGGGTGTCAGTGTCGTCCACCTCGACTTAGCTTGAATGTTGTATTATTTTTTAGTATTCGAAAAAATAAAACCACCAAGTCAACATCCGATATATTATGCACTCCTCCCATTTTTCGCAATCTACAATTTCTACTGCAGTCAGTTGCAAAATTTCTCTATAAATAAAATATATAGTTTA
This sequence comes from Cicer chorassanicum, assembly GCA_037974735.1. NCBI lineage: Eukaryota > Viridiplantae > Streptophyta > Magnoliopsida > Fabales > Fabaceae > Cicer > Cicer chorassanicum. Next base: position 63,847,813 of record JBBPBP010009777.1, on the reverse strand, counting down.
GTTTAGAAGATATATAAAAAACTCCAAAAAAATTTGAGTTTTCTCTCTTTTTTGTTTCCTCTCAAAATTTATTTTTGTCTCTTTGCCGAAATCTTTTGTTCCTTCATATTTTCGTGTGTTCATATTACCATATTACAAGTAATCTTAATCGTCATATTTAAATGGTGTAAATTTAAAATGATTTTCTATGGTGCAGTAATAAAACATATACAATGTAATTGAGTTGTTTTATCTTAAAAACATCGTGATTGATAATCTATAAAGACAACGGCCTAGTATGCTATTGAAACCAATAATATATTTGGTGTATAAAAATTATTATTCTTAAACAGTTTTTCACAGAGAAGCTCAACTCTTTAATTTGACATTAGACTATTATTAGTTTCAATCCTAAAACGTCATTTTGTCCTAATTTTATAAGTTAAAAAAGACAAGACCAAAAATCACGATACAGTATACATGGAACGGAGCATTTTTGTCTTCAATAAACTCAACCTTCACATTATATACAACACATCATTCTATTATAGTAAAAGGTGCATTTTCTAAAGTTTAATACCTCTCAGTCATCTCAGACTTTAAACAATTACTTACTTAAACATGGAAGTATTACCACCCATCCTCAAAATCACAAAGTAATGCTCACGAATCTAGTTCATTTGTCTAGTTCGGATAGGTTCTTAAATTTATAAGTGTAGTACTCTAATTTTATCCGACCATTTAGAAAAAATTCAAAAATAATAAATTATAATAATGTGTTTAATTTTATATATTTACGATTATATTTTACTATACTAAAAAAATTAAAAAAAATCAAAATTAAACTCATAATTCTATTCCAATAATTTAGCTCGCATTCTCATCGATGTTTTAACAAAGTGTCAAATTTACATCATAAAAATATAATTAAAAAAAAGTAACAATAAATAACAAATAAATAAAAATAATATTTTTGGTAGAAATATACAAGCCTCCCTCCTCCACATTTTAAGCTTCCATTTTTGTCCCTTTTGAGTCTTCACAACCTTTGCACTCCATCAAAAAGTAGAAGTCTCATTTTCACCAACTTTGCACTCCATCAAAATGTAGAAGTCTCATCTTCACTTGTCACTCCATAATTTATACAAAACAATAGAAAAACCGGAACTCAATTTATCTCATGGACACAACGATTCGTCCTTGTAGCCTATAGATTGAGAACCAAAATTTGGTTTCAAGGAGAGAGTTTTATTTTCCTAAAAAATTAGAATAGAGGAAAGAAAGTTCTTATTTGCTTCTAAGATCAACAAAAAAAAAAACCACAATCTTCTTAAAATGTAAAGAGTTAGAGAGAGCATGACTCACACATCACCACATTCATCATTCTTTGCAATTATCTTAGGAAACCATCATCAAATCGACCTCCGCAAACCACCATCGCGAGCACTACCGTTAGAGCGTCCATACAGCCACTTCCGTCAACTTTGACCTCAGGTGAACCACCACCACGAGCACTACCGCTAGAGCGTCCACAGAGCCACCAACGTCAACTTCGACCATCAACGAACCACCAGCGCAGGCAACTCCCCTTTGGTGGCCGTTTTTTGTGTGTATGTTCTCTCTCACTATCTATCTCTTAACAATGAAACTCATTTATCTCTATGTGTGTTTGTTTATTTTTTTTTTTAAAAAAAAAACCTTCACATAAATAAATATTAAATTAATTAGATGTGACATCTTTTAATCTTTAAGTTGTTAAGACACAAGTTGTACCACTTGGTGGCTTTAAAACTCAATTTTAAAATCGAAAATAAAAAAATACTCTTAAACGGATTAACTAGATGAGCCACATCTTTTTACTCATTGAGTTTTTGAGACACAAGTTGTACAACTTGATAGTCTTTAAACTCGTTTTTTCAAAAATAATTATTCAAATCAAACAAACTATTTTTTTTTTCCGTCAAAACAACTTTTTTTTTATCAACAACAAAACACAATTTCTTTAAAAGCAATCAACACATCCGCATTTTCTACCCAAGAACTACGTAGCTTTGATTGCTCCATCGCACCGGGAGATACGTAGGAGCAAGATCACACTCTAGTCAAGCACATTAATAAAAAAAATCTCTTTTTTATTCCCTCTCTTTTTAAAGCACACATTTATTTCAAAAAAATAATTAATATTCATATTTAACTTAATAAAGAGAAATAAGTATATTTAAGTTAATATTAACTTTTGCACAATTAATTATAGGTAACCGTATTTTAACGGACGTCGTATAGTGCTAATACCTTCCCTATGCATAATCGACTCCCAAACTCAAAATTTTATTTCAAATACTATTTTTTTTTAATTCTAATATTTTTATACTTTAAAATAAATTTTAATGGCGACTCCATTAAATTTCAAAAAACATTCTAAATTTTGTATGGCGACAATAAGTTTAAATAAAAACAACAATACTCAAATACAATGCGGTAGACAAGTTCCGCCTTGGCTTTTGCTAAAACAAGAAAAGACATTGTGAGAAAAGTACTACCGTTACTAATTATAAACGTTATTTAAAAAAAAAAAAATTAATTATAAATATCTTTTCAATTTTTTAGCTGTATGTACTATTTTTTTCAATACATATCTTCATTAATATTACTATTTTTTTAAATAAAAAAATTAGATTTACATATTTAAATATAAATATCATTTTAAAAAAATGAAAACATAACTTACACTATCTTTTTTTACATAAATAGATAAAAGAAATAAATGTTAATAAAGAATAACATATTTTTAGAATTTAACGCTTTGTCCAATTCGAATATAAAACTTCATTTGTGTGAGTGAATTATAGTAATTTTACTATACTTTTTAAAATAAAAATAATAATAATAATACTAATTAAAAAATTAATATATTTAATTCAAAATTAACATAAAATATATCAACCTTTTAATAATTATATTTCATTATAAATATACAACTGCTATTATTATTACTCGTAATTTGAGAACAATTGGTTAAGTAATAAAAAAAAGGAAAAAAAAGGATGGTACTACAGCTGGATAGCTCATTCTGTGACCACTTTTTACTATGATTGCAAATGCAATTCAAACTTAAACTGAAGTCACCGCAAGAAGGTCAACACCCCAATAAATAAGCCCTCATTGATATCCGTATTTCATTCCACATAAGTGCCGTGGCCGACAACATGTTCCTCCTCGCACATGCAAATCTAGTTCATTTCCAAATCTTCACCCATTTACTCCCTCAATTTTATACTCGCTGCATCTTTAAATAATTATTATATTTTATTATTTCATATAAATTATAAAATATATTTTAAAGAATTACTATACTATTCTTATGAATTATTAGTTGTTTTAAATTATTATAAATACATAATAGATGAATAATATACTATAAATAATACATATAATAATAATTAAAGACTATAATTGGTAAAAAATTATAATTACAATAAAAAATAATTATTTAAGGCTATTTTTTCTTATAATTACGACGATTATTATAAATAGAGGAAGTATATTGAATTTTGAAGTATGATTTTGCTATCAAGTACTCCAAAAGCATCTCCAATTGAGATTTTATAAATATATCGATCTTAGCATTAAAAATCTTATTTGTGTATATTATGTGTGACTTTGAGTTCTATAAATTAAACTGAAATTATATATTTAAAGAATTATACAAGTGGTTTTCATAATATTAAAATATTAGTAATTTTGTAAATTAGAAAGTGTAAAATAGCGAAAGAGAATATGAAATATTAAAGAGAAAGAAATAATATTTTAAGTTAGATAATTTTAGAGAAAAAAATTTAGAGACGAAATTTTAAATATATGTTATAAATTTGAGTTGCCTCACTAAAAAAACATTAAATGAATTCTTTAAAATGTTATATTTGGAGATGTTCTAAAAGCATTGTTTAATAAATCAAAAAACAATTATTACAAATATTAAGTATATTAATTTATAATAAGTTAGATTTATCAAACAATGTCTATAGACCATTTATTAACAATTCTCTTTGGTTAACGGATATACTAATTTTGCGCATTATCCACTAGTCCTGGAAATCAAGATACCTTTAGTTCTGAAAATGTTACAAAGGGTTAGACGAGTTCTGAAAATGCTGTACAAAGGATTAGACGAGTTCGACGACCGCATAGATGTGGAACTGATGGATATTTAGATGAAAATAATTAATTTAAATTTCATGTATTTTTTTTTTCAATTTGTGGTTTTTATTTCTTCTTTAAATTAATGAATTTTTTTTTTTCAATTTAATATATTTTTATTTTATTTTCTTAATATAATTTTCTTTTTATTATTATTAATATTAATATTTAATAATATATTTATTTTATTATTAGTATTTTGATTTTTTAAATATTTTAATTATTTATAATTTATTTAATAATAATTAATCATATAAATAAAATGAAATAAAAAAATATCCATACAAATACATGGTCGTATCGCTAGGATGCACCTTCTATTAGGAATAAAAAAAAAATTCTTCATAACGTCGCATCTCCATGTTGTAGCGAAAAAAAGTAAGACATTTCTGTATATTTATTTTGGACTGTGGCAATTTGATCAAATAAAAAATCCAAAAATATCACTTGTTTTTTATATTTATCCAAAAAAATCAAATAGATCATTATTAGAAGATAATTGAGAGAGTAAAAGATTAAAAATAAATCAAAAAAATTGAAATCATTTGATATTGATTAGGATGTTTATGAAATGGTTTAATTTGGATGAAGTACAAGACACAGTAATAAATACACTAATTGATATGATCATGTTCTTTATATATAATAATTATTATTATTATTTCATTATATATAAATTTGTTCCTCATAAAATGCCAACAATCTCTGCTCTGGTCCCATAGGTCCATCTCAGGTTCATGGATAGTCTATCACAATTGATGTATGAGTAGGCAAGTGAGAGATGGTTGGCAATTTAATTTGTCCCTTAAAAAGAGAAAAATAGAAAGAAAGAAGGATACTTAAACATTAAGACTAATTCTTTTTTATGCATAATGAAAGGTGAAGAAGTTGAAATTTGAGTAGCTAATGAGGAATGATGAGAAAATCAGAATTGGTAGAAGAGTTTATTAGAAGCTGATCTTGAGTTCTGATCTTCTTAGACAAAGGTTCAGGTGAAGATGAAACTGAATTAGCTGTTGTTGCTGCTGCTGCTATTGTCCATGATTCATTCGAATTATCACTGCTAAATGACACATCCATTACACCATTTGGACTACTTGGAATTGACACAAACTTGCGTTTCTTGCATTGCTTCCCCTCCTCATACCCTCTCCACATTTTCAACATTAGCTTGCCACATTCATCCACCTTCTCCTATTATCATAAAGATCAATTTCATTAATTACATAATTACTAATAAAAACAATAACATTATACTATACTAATGTAATAGAAGAAAAAAATTTCAAAGAATTAATACAAATTCTTGAGTGAAAATTCCCTTACTTTGTTAATTCCAAGAATACCAAGAAGTTGGATTTGGTATTCATCTCCTAAATTAGGCTCCACACTGTTGAAAACGTGTATCATTATTGCTGTTGCTAACACAGAAGGTAGATAACTCAAAAACCTGAAATCTGCAATGTTAAAAATAAAAATATCAAAAAATTTAGATGAGAAACAGAACATAATTTTTTTATCAGTATCTAATAACAGATCGAAGATATTACTTAAAAAGTTACCTGATCTAATGATAGATAGAAGAACACTTTCACACCTCTTAAGAAACTCCCAACAAAGACGATCTTTCAATCCAAGTCTTCTTATGATAAAGTCAATAAACGAAAGAGGAGTTGCTGGATTCATTTTCCATCCAAGTGTTGAAAGCACCAAAATCTCCATCTTTTGAATCGTTTTAGCTTCAAACAAAAATCTACTATCTTCCACCTACACAAAATTGAAAACAATCATAAATGACAAAAATCAACTTCAAGTTTGGTGCTTTTTGTTTCCATCAAGAGCTACAATGAAACATACTTGAAGATCTAGTAAAAGAGGAACTTGGGTCTCTTCCATTTTAGCTGCAAGTGAAAGAGAAGCAACAGCAGCAAGGTGAGTCATCCATGGCTTCTCATTCTGAAAACGGAAACTGAACAGAAACCTATCAAGGTAGTTAACAGCAAGAACAGCTGTTAGAGCAGAGAAAGAGTAATGAACTTTCACTTTCATCATCCATTCAATCGATTCTCTTCGATCACTTTCCAAAACCGAGTTTGTTTGTAGAAAGATGCATATAGAGTTTTCTTGTTGTTTAGCTAGAAGTGATTTGAGCTCTTCATTGTTCCAAGACATGTCTTTTTGTAAAAACGAAGAAGGAATGTTGTTGAAGTTTGTAATTGTGGTGTTGTTGTTACAGTAATAATAATAATCTTCTAGTTCATATTGTTCTTCCTCCTCACAATAAAGAGTATCCATTTTATAATAGATCTTTTATTTAGATGAATTGAATAATTAATTAATGAAGGAAGGTTGTGAAATGGTTCTATGGAGGAAGCATATGGTGTGTGTATTTGAGAATTGAGAGATGAGAAGGGGAAGGAGGATGATAAAAGAAGATTGTGTTATTTAATTTAATTGGTGGATTTCCAAAACGGAACCAATAATAATATAAGATTATTTTGTTGGGAGGGGTAGGCTTAGTTAGACCTGAATGAATAATGGGCCATGCTTCTAATTACATGACACGTGACAATTGTGCCCTAAGATTTAATGGATTCCTCCTCTCTCTCTCACCCTTTCGTGGCATTTCAATTCAAATAAATGGTCTTGTTGCTGCTTACTAGTAATTTGTAGTAGAATTTTTAAGTTTAAACCGGCGTGGAGGTAAAACTGTACTGGACACCAGTATTATTAATAACACTCTTTTTCATTCTCTTTTTAATACTCATTCTTTATTAAATAAAACATGTGTCTTATTTACTATCTTTTTAATACTCATTTTTTATTGAATAAATGTATCTTATTATTTTAGAAATCGATCTCCTATAAAGTAATAAAATTTATATGTATTTCATTAAATAAAAAAATTAATATTAGAAATAGAGTAATAAAAAGATATTATTAACACTACTCAATTGAATAATTAGGTAAGTGATAGTCGACAGAAGCTTTTTATGAACAAAGTAAAAAAACGTGAAGTACAAATTTTTTATCCAAAAAAGTCATTTGTTAGAGTGGGATTAGTTCCGGACTCCTGACAATAATGTATGACTTAATCTATGACAAGTCTGTATCATATAATTTTTAATAGACAAAACTAATATTTTTAAGTCTATTTACATTAATGATCAAACTATGAACTTAAATAAAAATTATGTCTACCAAACCAATTTACTTGTAAAAATAAATAATACTACTTATTACTATCATTATTATTATACATTTGAATTTAAAATTTACCTTAAATTATAAATTTGTTAATTTAATCACATTATTCTATATTAATTTTTAACATGTTTAAATATATTATAATAAAATAAAAGTAAAATATATCTCATATGAATTCAAGTTATTTTAAAATGTCATGTTAATTTTTTTTTTTTTAAAAAAAACTTAA
>JBBPBP010009777.1:63793051-63838041 GCA_037974735.1 Cicer chorassanicum | reverse complement strand
TATATCAAGCTGTGTAAGACCATAATAAACAAAAAAAAATCATCTCTAAAGAAATTTAACACCGCTGAATTCTTAGGATTGAATTTAAATCTTAAACTTTTATTTTAGTAAAAGTGATTCTTACTATATCATGTAACTACTCTTGGATAAAAATGTAATTTATGTTTGTATGTAAAAATGTAATAAATTTTTTATAAAGATAAAAAATAAATTTTTATAATTTTACGGTGAATAATTCAACTTATTGTTTTTGATTGATTTAGTCAAACAACACCCCTGAATCTCTATCGCCTTCAGTGATGATTCTTAATAATAATGATAATAGTATACAGATTTTGTTTCTCTCTTAAAAATAAAAAATTCAGTTTTGGGTTTCCAAGCGAACTTGTCACAAAGAAACGCATGCATGGTAATTGATTCCGAATAGTGAATCTAATGGCGAAGTCCAAAGAAGATTTTAGAATGAGACGTAAATAATTCATTTTCATTCCCTGTGTTTAACTAGACATGACAATTATGGAAGTATGAGCTTTCCAACATAATTTACTAGTAATATATAACACAATCCAAAAGGACAACACAGTTCTTCTTTTTGTCGTACGATAAAGAGATGTCTCTGCTGCAATTGACCCATTACAATAAATATAAGCAGCGAAGCTTAGAACCAGAAAAGGACTACTATTCTCAAACAGAGAGCTATAGTCGACTATAGAGCATGTCTTTTCAGTTACTCTAAGAATTAGCCAACCCATGCCATGCACCTTCAAAATATCAATATTGTGGGTGTATAGTGAACAAAAATACACACACACACATATATATATTTTTTTTTTTTCAGATTTTTATTTTTTTTCGTTTTATATAAATTTATATTATTAACTACTAAAATATATATATAAATTATAAATTATTTATATAAAATATATCTTATTAATCACTTAATGTAATTTAGTAATTAAAGAAAATAAGTTATGTCTCAACTTCGTTGAGAATATATATTATTTTTAAATGTTACTCAATCGAGACATAAAGATATATTTTATTTAAATAATTAACATTTTGAAACAAATGTTTTTAAATAGAATAAAAAGACAAATGTATTACATAAAATAGACAAATGCTATATAATAATATGCTTAATTACATAATTTAGTTATTTGTCAATTGTGCTCCTAGGTATTTTATTTGCATCTTTGTTTTCAATTGTAGTGTGGCTCTTTTGTAGGCTCGAAATTCAAAAAACAAAGTTGGGTGGGTGGGGATGATAAAGAGAAATGCACGAAAAAGGGATAGTAGCTAGTGCAAGCAGGTGAGACAGAATCAGTGAAGGGAAGTGATGAATTGGTCATTGGTGTGTGTTGAAAGGTGATCTATGATAGATATCAATTCATCGTGGTTGTTGTGAATTGTGGAATTAACTTGGTCGTGGTTTCCAGCACAACACCAACACAACAACTTACTTTTCTCAATAGTATTCAATTATTACTCTCTTGTACGTGCACCAAACTCTAGTACTTATAAAGATTACTTAATCTTTTGTAAAAATATAAAAATTACCTAATCTATCATTCAATTGAATAAATTAAAAAAATTGATATTTAGTTTAAATTTATAAATAATTAACATTAATTTTTAAATTTTACTCTTTATATTAAAGGATAATTAAACATATTGATTGTTAATACTTTTAAAGAAAATTATTTTTCTTAATTTTTGTAAATTTACCTAATGAGTTTTACTTATAGTGATGAATGTAATATACTACTACAAACAATTTAAATAACTACAAAAATTTGAAAAGAAAAAAATAAAATTCTTTGTTGAATTGGTCATCAATCTCTAGTTTTTAACGGAAAAAATTATAGGTAAATTATGTTTATATCTCTCTGAATTTCTATTGCTATTTTAATTTTTTTAGTAGATAATAATACTTTATCCAATTTTAAATATAAAAAAATAATAAAACTTTTTTTAAACAATGAATACTACCATAGTTTAAGTTTTTCTTTTCTATGATAGATAAGGTGTTTTTTTTCCTAAAACTTTCTCCCCATTAGCAGCATCTCCCACTTCATATAAATAGGTCAAAGTCAGACAAGCCAACTCTCTGAGAGTCTGAATGGACCAGAAAGCAAGTGGATGATTTCTTTCCTTTCAATCGCAGAACAGAGTTTATTTTTTTTTTTTTTTTGCAAAAAGAGTATAGAAACCCAAAACAGAAAATTAAAATAAAGTAAAATAAAATAAAGTCCTTAATTTAGTGGGACTCATGAAAGCTTTCTACAATATAGTACACTAGACTATCCTTTATTGTACTTCTTACGAATTATTAAAATAGGGATCAAAATTGTAAAATTTAAAATAGAGGATTAAAAATTAATTAAAATATAGAGATCAAAATTTTGAATCAGTTAAAATAAAGAGACCAAAATTACATTTAAATCTATTGATTTTTATTTATAAGATCGGTAGAAAAAATAGGAGGGAGTTGATAAGATAATGGCTTAATTGCAGTTTTGGTCCCCCTATTTTAGCTAAATCACTAAAGTAGTCCCCCCATTTTATTTCTCTCCAGTTTTGGTCCCTCAAACAGAATTTTGGTCCAAATATTGATGAAGTGTCATTTTTTTAAGCCACACTACATCATTTATAATCATAGATTTTAGGTACAATTGTTGCACCACGAGATCTTGAGGCATGATGTGACTTAAATAAGTGCAAAAAAATGACAATTCATCAAGTTTTGGACCAAAATTCTGTTTAGAGGGACCAAAACTGGGGAGAAATAAAATGGGGGGACTACTTTCGTGATTCAGCTAAAATAGGGGGACCAAAACTGCAATTAAGCCTAAGATAATATAGATTTATCTAAAAAATAGGAGGGAATTGTTAAAATAAAATAATACGTTATTTGTTTTGACACATCTACTCAACGCATTAACTGATGTATTTTGTTTGATTTTATTGATATAATTTTATTTTTTAAAATATTTTTATTATTTTTTATTTATTAAATTATCAATTATTCAATTGTTAAAATAAAAAAATAAAAAAAATTAAAACCTTATAGATAGTCGCATCTCCGTAATGGGCATCGAAAAAATTTATCAATAGTCACAAGGCGGAGATGCAACCTCTTAAGATAAAAAAATAAAATATTTAGTATATATTTTTTAAGATAGAGTATATTGGTAAATATATATATATATATATGGATTGTGTTGTCTTATTGAAAGGATAACATATGTTAATAACTACACATACATTATGTTAAAATAAAAGTTTTTGATGTACTATTCAAATATCAGTTAATGTATTTGTTTTCTTGTTTAAACTCAACTTAAATGTAATTTTAGTTTCAATCCACACCACCATACTATTTATTCGACGAAAATTAAAATTACACTTTAGACTTATAATATGTTTTTTTTTATTAAAAATAAATAGATGGATTGAATTTTGAAAGTTTATCAAAATAGAATAGAACTCAAGATTTACATAAAAACTATTAAACGAACCTTCATTAAAAAAATGCGTTTGCTTTCGTGTTTAAAATCGACACGAAACATACATTTTGAAAAATATTCTGTAAAACAATGATTAATAATAACATGACTATTTTTTAGAGACTAAAACAGGGTTTCAGGAGAAAATGTTTCTCATTCGTGTGTCACAGGCGATATTTAGTACTAAGAAAATAAATATTGTGTCACAATGGGTTGTGGGTTGGAAATGTTGTCCCACAAGGATCTTGATCCAGCTGGTTGAAGAGTGGAGACCATTGATATTTGATACTAGGGCGGGGTCCGCAACACAAAGTCGGAGTTTAATGATACTAGCGATGTTTTTTTTTTTTTTTCGGTAATCAACTAATCAGTCTAATCATAAAAAGTAAAAATGTCAATATGTTATTTTAAACATTTTATTTTATATTTGAATGTGAAAAATAATTAGATAATCGCTTTGTTAAATATTTAAATTATTTTATATTTGAATTCAAAATATAATTAGATTGAACATTTTATTTTATATTTGAATGTGAAAAATAATTAGATAATCGCTTTGTTAAATATTTAAATTATTTTATATTTGAATTCAAAATATAATTAGATTGAACGTTTTATTATATATTTCAATTTGAAATTTTACAATTATATAAATTAATTATGATTATATATTTTAAAATAATAAAACACGCTATGCAATTGTTGTTGACATTTTTCAACTCTAAGGAGAACATGCTTTTTACGTTTGTTTTTATTCTTCCAGTAAAACATTATTTATACAAGTGTACATGTGTTGATTATGATCAATTTTGTCTAAATTTAACATAAAAAAACTAATTTTATTTAAGTTAAATCGAACTGTGAACTACGTGTTTTTGCACAAAATTGTTCTTGTGGATTATAAAGATAAAGGAAAAAGTGTTTGGCTAATTACTAAGGCAATGTCCCGACAGAAAAATTATTCCGTTTTGGGATTTAAAACATATATAAAGTTAAAAATTTAATAAAAATATTAACAAATATCTCTGAGACGTTTGCAAAAAAGTATTAAAAATAAAAATGGATATTGTGCGTTCACCATTTTGAAATTCGAAAAAGTCATTTTAACATGACCAAAAATCTAAAAGTAGGTCAAACATGGTTTCTCCCCGTTTTGACTAGCTCATAGTCCTACCACCTAGCTAGGCAACCTCCCAATCGCACATGTCCCATATGGCCATAACAACAACTCCCAAATGGCCCCTTACTAACATAGCTGAACACAAGACACCTCAATCAAAATCCAGAATGAGTATAATTCCAACTTCTGTGCTATTTTACTTTTCAATAGTCAGAAAATATTTGATTAGACACAATTATTTAAACATATTATTTGAAACACAAAAATATATATTATTTGAACATACATAAAATAATATATATGATTTAAAATATTATTTTTTCTCTTTTTTTAAATGTATCTGTTTTGTGATTAAATGTTTCTAATTATATAAGACTTCATCTTTACAAGACTCTTGAGCAGCATTATGGTGATTCTCTAGGAATGAATCCACATTCCATACCAAAGTGTCCTTTAAAACTTCAAGTTCAATTTTAGAAGAGTTAAAATTAATTTTAGAGTTGTAAAATTAATTTTGACATATTTACATATAGTCGAACAAAATTGATTCTACATCCAAAATAGATTTTAAATTGAAATTATGATTTGTAATTTTTAAATCTAAACATAATGTTTATAATGAAATTTACTGTGAAAATCACTTTTATCTAAACATATCTAAACATAAGTCACTTTACATTCAATTCAATTTTAACTAAAATAAATTCACTAAATATCAATTTTAATCAGTGCGCAACCAAACACACGCTTATATTCAAAAACATTTAAAATGATATAAGACTGAAAAAGGACATCCAATAGTAAAAATTTCCTATGATATACAGGTGATCAAGCAGCAAAATTTGATTCCTTAATGCCTACCAGTCACCCAATTACCAGTTTCTACATCGCCAACAAAGTGTTCCACATGTATACTAAGTGAAATTCACTTCAATCATTTTGCAGCCCTTCAAAACAAGCTTGGTGTTCCAATCAATGATTATCAAGTAACATTCACAACCTCGGTAAGCCACCGAAAAATTGTGGGGGGTGGAGGGGGATAGACGTGAAAAGGAGTCACAATATCAGATACTGGCATACCAAAGTTAGCGAATTCCACTATATATACATCAACTACTCCCACGCTTAAGATGCTCTCGAATAAACTTTTCAGCATGAGTTGGGTATTTCTCTCTAATGTATTTCCGTAGGCACTTCTGATAAGAGAAATCAATCCAGCCACCATCAGTTCTTACAACAAAAAGACACCTTGAGTGTCGGAATTGGGGATGACGGTCAACCTGCAAGAAAAGTAAGTTACACATACATATCCTGTACTAGATGCCAACTTTGAAAAGTAACCACATATCATCGAGAAGCAAATCCAAACAATAATAGCTTAATTAATGATCTTAAGGCCAGTCGATGTAAATTTAAATGAAATAGGAAATCAAATGTAAAACTATGTTTACAACTTTTCAAAAAAAAAAAAATTGGCATGACAAACCAAAAAGAAAGGGAATGCCGGAATGGTCTGCATAACTGAAGATCAAATAAAAAATATTCAAATTATTCAAATTAAACAGTAGACAAAAGGAAATCGAGATGTGAAATGTTTATATTCCACAATAGTGGGATTTGGGAGATGCAAACATTTGAATATCATCTAATGATCTAAGCAAGAGCTATCTTGCTCTCCTGTCTTTGACCAATTAGCATAAACATGATTTGATCAAATAAATTGTGATCAGCAAGCCAACTAAGGCACAAGATATTATTAGTATAGAACTGAACTAAGAATATCTAAAAAGTCATAAGAATGCAGCACAAATAATTGCCTACACCTGACACGATAATGACATTGCTTACACATTACTTGTACAGTTGTACATTAAAAGACAGTTTAGATCAATATCAATGTGACAAGGGGAGTTAATTGGATCCATTTGAAAACTACTAGACAGGATTTTGTGATCATACTGGGGAACTGAAAGTAATTGTAGCAAAAGTATAATTAAGCCCAACATTTTTTTGAGAAGATATAAACAAGGCTAAAGCCTAATTAAAGTTAACATTTTTCCAACTTTATCAGTACACGCACATCAATTTGGCTATTGTTTTAAAAGAAGTAAAAAAGATTATATGGAAGAATTATCAGTGGGAGACACACAAGACCAGATAGGATTAAAAATGAAAACTACAATAGAAAGTTGCGGGGTAGCATCAGTAAAGATGGTAGAGTCCCATGTTTGTGAATATATGGAGAAGATTTGTAGAATAACCTATAAGAAGTATAGACCAAGTGGAGAATAGTCCAACAGTTAGAGGTTTAGTAAGATCACGAAAAACTATAGGTCCATTGTTCAAAAGGATTTGGATTTAATAATCTATCTGTTAGAATATTAGAAAATATCTTATAATATCTATTATATTATATTAGAGTATCTTTAATTATTTCCTATGATCAATTTATAATCATAGAGATATCTTAGAATATCTCTCATTATTATTATGATTTATTCTTTATTTAAGATTGAGTCTATGTTTCTCTATAAATAGAGATTAGTATTGAATCTTTTGTAATCAAGTCAGCATTTAGCTATTATCAATAATATTCAAACCCTTATTATTTTCTCTCCTTTTCTCTAAAATCCCACAACTTCAACACTATCATTATATACGATCTACGAATTTGACTCATTTAAAGTGAGAAGTTGGTGAAGTGAGTGGATCGATGGTTGATATTATAACCACCCATGATTGGTCACGCATGTGCACAAAATCACAACCATTCATTTGATGATCAATGGTTGACATTACTCACTTTATTCTCTAAAGTGAGTTACTCATTTTAGAGGAGCCAAATCCATGATATATGATAGGACATTAAAGTATTGTTTAATCCATGTCGCCAACCCCACCTAATGGGACAAGACTTTTGATTGTTGTTAGTGTTGCTGTTATACTTGTGCATCACTTTGCACTTGAATAGGATCAAGAATAGAGACAAGGATCAGTATTACTCCTCCCACCAACAAATTCAAGAATCTAAGGTAAAAGAAACATTGAATTGTGCGGATAATAGCAAAGAAATTGGACCCCATATATGCAAGGAGATTGGAAAGGAAGGTATAAGATGACTCAAAAAGTGATTAATGACATCATGATATCTACAGCCATGTTAAACAAGTGAAGGAGAAAAAAGAGAGGGTAATTGAAAGAATATTTCGACAAGAGACCTATGTAATAGAAAGTTAATTTTGTTTTATGCTAGGAATATCGATTGTGGAAAGCACTATACTTGCTACAAAGACTACTAGAGAGATATTAGTGTAATAAAAAAGATTTGCACATGGTTTTCATTGATTTGTAAAAGGTGAATGATAGAGTTCTGTTAGGTACTGGGTTTGGGCCTTAGGCCAACAAAGAACAAATGAGCTAAATAGAGAATTGGTTACAATTCTGTTAGAGAGGAAACAAAATTATATTAAGGACGGGGTAGCAAGGGTAGAGGCATTCCGTATCTTTTCTGTTAGGAACCTTATAGTTTGGACAGAATGAGAATAATCTTATCTCAGAGGAATTTTGTTTTGGGATTACAAGGGATCACTTGTAATATTTCTTATTTTTTCCATTACTAATATACAATTTCTACATTTTCTGTAATTCGGGTTTCTATCAATTGGTCTAACCTGCTGGATGCTCAAAGGGGAGCCAGTGACGCCGAAAATACTTGGAAGCCATGGGAACACCAGAGGAGAAGATGACAGAGGCTGTGAAGGCTATGAAAGGTCAAGCTCTCCTAGAGTGGGAATTTTTTTGGCATTTTAAGATAGAATTTAGAGACATATTGCCACCAAATGAGGAAGGAACATTGGATCTAGAACTAAAGAGTAGTATAAGCATGAAAAACAATTGTGTCCATTTATTGCATCCAAACTGAGAGTACCTCAAAAACAGAAGAAACAACAACAAATGGAGAATGTGGAGGAGAAACCATCAAAGGAACCGACCATGATTGTGGAAGGGACATGTCACACACAGATTGGACAACCCTTCGCCTCTAGAATTATGGCTGAATTAAAGCTCATGGAGCTGACCTAAAGGCATAGAAATAGCATTTGATGAAGTGAGTATGCTTCTGACCCAACCCAAGGAATTCATAATTTCTTATTATTTTTGCAGCTACCTATTTTGGCTTAATGAGCAAAGCCGAAGTGAACAAATCAAGTGAAATCAGCAGATAAACAATGATAGTATACTAGGGCACAACCACTATTTTGATAGAATACGTTTGGTCATCATGTTCCCAGCAATGGGTTCCTTGAGGAGAGAATCCTTCACTCAACAGAAGCTACAGTAGTGCCAAATGGGTGTTCCATGAAACAAAACATCAAGTATTATAGGAACTCGCCCATGCAAAAAATTTATTGGCTGTCAAAGATTATGATGGTAGACCTATTGAAAACAAGAAAATAGATAACTTGCTCCTTCAACTCAATAACACGCCAAATAAAAGTTCAACCTAAGAATATCTTTCATTATGTATTTACAGATATCAGCCATAAGGACAAGGCTACTTTTTGGCGGCCGGTAGAGGTAGTGTTAGGTACCAGGTTTGGGCCATAGACTAACAAATGGGCAAAATAGAGAATTGGTTACAATTTGCTTAAGTGGCAAATCTATCACAGAGGAAACATAATTATATTAAGGCGTTCAGTATCTTTTCTGTTAGGAACTTATGGTTTGGGCAGAGTGAGAATCATCTTATCTTTGAGGAGTTTTGCTCTAAGATTAGTGGATTAAGGGGATCACTTCTGTAATATTTCTTCCTAAAGAAGTTTTGTGGAATGGTATGGGGAAAAAGGAGTCTGTATTGCCTACATCTGAGCAGTCAAAGATAATAAGGTATCATGACTAGCATGAAAACACAAGGCCACTCAAAACTTTCTTATAACTACTGGACTAAAGCAGAGGTAAATGTTGAGCCCTTATTTTCTTATCTTAGTTCGAGATGTGATTACTGAACATATCCAAGAGTCATTGTCAACAATGTATGATTTTTTGCATATGATATGGTCTTAGTTGGAAAGTCGAGAAAAAATAGATGCAAGTCTTAGATGATACAGAAAGCTAGAGTAGTGGAGACGAGTCTCAGGAACACATGACTTTCATTTAAGTGTAATTAAAACGGAGCATATGGAGTGTAAATTTAGAAGGACGTGCACATTCTTGTTTAAAAGTAACAATTGGAAAACTATCATATCACAAGTCTCATGGTTTAAATATATAGAGTTCATCATATATAAAATAACAGGAAAATAAAGGGAGACACCAACCATGGATTCAACTTCAAGCAAGGTTGATTAAATAGAGGAATGCTTCTAGTGTAACTTGTAATAGAAAAATACCACCCAAATCAAAAGAAAGAGTATACTGTATAGCTATAATACTAGCAATATTGGGAATGAATATGGGATGGTAAAAAGCCCACAAAAAAGTAAATTCACAATTGTAGACATGAAAATATTACAATGGATAAGTCATTGCACAAAACAGGATCACACATGAAATCATTGGAGAGAAGGGACATCCAAGAAACAATGCCAAGTATGCTCTTCTGGTTCCCACATAAATGATTGGAATTTCACATGTAAGACTCATGAACAATTTATTTTTCCATATCTTCTTCCATAACCTCTCTACCTATTTCAATCTCTCAAAAGCATATCATACCCTTGAAGTCGTGAACATTTTATATGAATTTTCTTTTGGGTGCATTGATTGCAAGCTAAATTATAGGCAATTTCTTAAAAAGGCCAATATATTGTATCCCCTGTATGCAGGGAGTCTGGATTGATGGGGGTCAACATAGAAAAAAAAAAGTTTAAAAATAATACTAAAAAGCCAGAGTGAGAGAGAAAGTTTTTGTCTAATCAATTTCTTCATTCTAACCTATTTTCTTCTGTTCTCAGATAGCTAGAAAAGTAAACAAAAGAACAAAAGAAAAATATCATGCAGGCACCCATCATTGACGATGCTTCAGAGCACCGACTGGTACCCTTTCACCTTTCCTTCTTTCTATTCTCTATCCTATAAGGAACCCCAACCAACTCAACCAATAAGTAATAACAAACACTGCTGCCATTTCCCTGCTTGCCTTTGTTTAAAAAATACTAACTGAATATTTAATTAAAAAAGTTTATCTCATTCCAGTTTCAATTGTACTGACTGGCCGTACGGTATATGGACGGTATATAATTTGGTTCACTATGTGTTATCATATTTTGAAGTTCCTGGTTTGTTGTGTAGTTTATAGAAACTTATTATGTTTTATATCTTCGGAATTGAAACCTGGAAGCATTGGGTTATAGGATATGAAAATATGAAAATGGATATGGGAGTCTACAGCTTTTCAAAAAAAAAAAAACAAGGGCGTCTTCAACATTAACTAGCCAGTATGAGTCATGACCAATTAAGAGTATACCTTAGAAAACTAATTCATCCACCTCGTTTTCTAACAAAGCTAATCCCAGCTAAAAACTTTTGGGCGGAGGTTGTTTGATCTTACAAGTTATTAAGTTAAGCCAACCTTTTTTGGCATTTAACAGCTTTAGACAAACAAGGTTAAGGTCATTCCATTACCTTATAGAAGCAAACCAGAAGTCTGCCTACCTGGTCAGACTTGAAACAACCATGGCTTTATGCAGAGTCTAACTGCTCACACCAAAAATCATTATGCTCAGACTAAGCTCTAATAAAGCAGCATCCTTTTACTTTGTGTTTATATATTCTTCCATAAATATATATACACACACAAGACACCTAATATTGTAATTCAAAATGAGTAGAATTTAGAATGTTTAAGATGTAGCATTCTTCAAGTAAAAAACACTCGTAATAAATGTAAGCACTTTATCTTATTAATACCGCTAATGTTGGCAACACAATCGCAATATCTATGTATCAATATCATGATAATCATGATTTGAATATGGCTTTTAATATCACAAACAGTATATCCTTGCATAAAGTAATTTCAGATCCCAAAATAATAATAGTAACAACAGTAAGAAAGCACTAGCTCCTATGGATGTAGATTAAAAGCTACTAACCATGATTAAAGTGTTAAGAATTCCCATGAAAGTTTATACATATTAAAGGGTTAAATTTGTGTTTAGACATATATTTATCTCAAATTTTAATTTAGTTTACGCACCTACTTTTGTACTGCATAAAAGTGGATACATCAAATAAAAACAAAAAATGTACTACTCTTGAATGAAATATGAGCAAAAAGAATAACTGAAAAGTTGATGTATCTGATCTTAATTTTTAACAAGATACATCAACTTTTCTTTATATTTTATTCAAAAGGGAGTATATTTTATAAGATCTTTTTTTCAACTGTTAATATTAATAATTAGTATTATTAATATTGTTAGTATTTTGATGAGGGTGAGACTTGAATCCTAGACCTCCTTATCACTTCACTCTCTAACTCTCCCACCAAGTCACCCATTCCCTAACTCCCCCACCTCATCCATCAAACCAACATTATATCCTTTTATATTTTATAAGACTAGAAACATATTTAACTTCAATTAAAATATAGATTATAGAAGGTGTTTATCTAAACAATAAGGGGGAAGAAAGAAACATAGGAATCTAGCACTTACCATAATGGATTCAAGACCACATCCAATCTTATCTTCAGAGTGTGGATGGTAAGCAAGGAGCTTCTCTACTATAGCTTTCTCGTCTTCAACAGTTAGTCGCGCTCCATCCATATACCTAGCTCAGAAAATTAAATTGAATAAATAAATAAATCGAAAAAAAAAAATGGAAATTCATTAACGCAAAACTAGAACGCGTGCTTTACCTTTCTGAGTGGAGGATTTCCTTGGTAAGCAAGACGATAGGTTCAATATCCGCGAGAATTTCGTCTTCTTTATCCTTCCATTTTCGATAATCGGGGTCATCAACCAAACGAAGGTAACTCGAGGGGAACTCATTTCTGGGAAGATTCAAGGTGTCGTTGATGGAGTTAACTTTATCGTTAGGTTTATCCGGTGGTGGGTTGATGGCGGCGCTGCACCATGGACGGTGGGGCGAAGCAACGGCTCCGATAGTAAAGCGTTTGTAGTTATGGAAGAAAGCGCGAAGTAGTAGAGCTTGTCTAAGAAGAAGAGGTGCGGCCATATTTGATTGTGAGTTGTGATAATAATAAATGTTGATTGAGTTTATTGAAACTTGTGAGAGTGACACACAATGATGACCCCAAACACAGCCCGCTTCTCTACCGGTCACTAGGTCGGGTCATTATCATACAGGCCTTCGCCCATGTTTCTCATTTTACAATCAGATTTTTTTATTTTTTATTTTTATAAATAATATTAATAACTCACACATACTAATTTTTGGGACTTGAGTTATCTCCGTGACCAACCGCACATATTTAAAAAACTTCAGTGCTTCAGTTTGATAATTTCTGTTTTTAAAAAACTCAAAAACTTTGAGATTAAGACTATTTGTTCGGATCAAACACTCACATAATCACTTACCACGTGAATGTGAATGTGAATGTGTGTGGTTAGTGTTGCAACAAATCCAAACCTAATTATTGAGTGATACAAATCCTAGATTTAAATTCACTATTCAATCTATTTACCCAGTTATGATATGATCTGTATTTACTATCAATGTTCTAAAAAATTTAACTTTTTATTCTTTTTCTTCAAATGATTGCCATATTTTAATTTTTTTTTTAGTATAATTATGCTATTGTAATGTAACAATAAAAATAAGGTTCACTTAAAGATCTTTGATTTTCTGAAAACGTATTGAATTCTTATTTTATTGTTTTGCAGTTAAATATATATATTGTGTGTGTGTTTGGTCATGTGGGTTTGATTGATATTTCATTGAAAACCAAACATGGATATGGTTTAGTTTTTTACTAAATATTTTTTTGAAGGTAATTTTTTTACATAACTTATATAGTTTAAAAAAAGTAGTAATATGATTGAAATTTGAGATATTTTGTAGAATTAAAAGTAAAAAGCTTTATATACTTCATTTTAAATCACTTTTTATTTTGTTAATAAACTTTAATTAAGAAAACTTTAAAATAATTTAGTTATAGTTAATTATTTAATTTTATAGGTCACTTATTCACTTTATGTGATTTGAAAATCATCTCTAATATAATGTAATGTCAAACAAATTGATACCTCCATCACTTCCTTTTAATTAACAAAGTTGATATAATATCTCGCAATTCATTAGATGTTAGAGGACCATTATGATATAATTTCTTTTACAAGCACTTAAAGACAACAATGTAGAGAACTATTTTAAAAAATTAAAAATAAAGCTTTATACAACAACAAATACATGCTTCTACTCCAATTTTCCTTCCTTTATTCTTCTCTTCTCCGACCTTTGAATTTGTGTGCAACCACATAACTTATATTCACCATAGTTCCATTGTTGTTATGTGTTGTGTACTAATATGATAAAATATAAATAAAATTTAATTGTATTTTTTGTCTTTCTATTTTATAATAGTCAAGAAATAAGACTTAATTATACTAAAGTCGTCTAAAGTCGTCTTTTTAGGATAAAAATTATATTTTGAAACAAAAATTGTAACAAATATACAAATAGAGACAAAAAAGTTCAATATAAAATAGATAGATTATTTTTGTAAGACTTAATTGCAGTTTTAGTCCCCCTATTTATACTGATTCACGAAATTGGTCCCCCTATTTTAAAAGTCGACAATTTTGGTCCCTCTCTATGATTTTTTAGCTAAAAAATGATGACGTGAGATGTTTTAAATAACATGACATATGATACGATATGTAGAGTGACTAACACCCATGAAATTAGAATAAAACGTCGTAAAAACTTAACTTTCAACTTCGAAATCTTTTCGTATTTTTAATTTAATTAATAACATATGAATAATTAATGGATCTAGATAATTTTATATCATAGAATTGTATGTCACGTCATTTAAAATATATCAAATTTTCATTTTTTTTGTTTAAAAATCTGAGGGAGGGACTAAAACTGTCGACTTTTAAAATAGGGGGACCAATTTCGTGAATCAATATAAATAGGGGGACTAAAACTGCAATTAAGCCTTTTTGTAAATATATTAAAATTAAAAGAGCAAAATAAGTAATTATAACCCAACATTTAACCTACTTATTACAACACTAAACATATTGTGGCGTGACAATATAATAGTTGGTTTGGTGTATTTTAAAGTATCTTTCATGGGTAAATATAATACACTAGTTAGAATTTAATATATAAACGATATATAGGTCATATGTTTTTCACCGATGTGTCAATAGAAATTATTTTACCAATTAACTATTTAAAAGAAAATAGTTTATTAGCGGTGTATCCTTTAAATATTTTTATATTATTTTAAAAAGTTTAATATATTAATTTTAATTTATTATTAAATGATACACAAGACAAATATTTTTTATTGATCAATTAATTAAAAGGATAAATTTTAATAAATTAATTATTTAAAGTTTGAATTTGTATTTAATTAACTGTGTGTCTTTTAAATATATTTTACATAGAAATTTGAAGAAAAAAACATAATTCCATTATTCTAACTTATCATATAAATCAAACATGAGATTTATGTTTTTACTGATATTCATTAACAGAAAATATTTTTTGAATTAATTATTTAAAATAAAAAATATATTTAATTAATAGTGTATCTGAAATATATAAATTCTTTACGTACATATTTAAGAAAACAATACAAGATATTTAAGTGATACATTTGTTATGGAAACTATATATAGACAAATGTCGATTCGTGAAAATAATCCATATATGTGCGATAGTATGTGGGAACGCACGTTTAAAGTTAAACAAATATATAAAGTGTTGCATTTATTTCTTCTTCTTTTATGACAGTACTGCATTTATTTCTTTTAGCCAAACTTTTATTTTTTTTTGTTGAACATGTTTCTGTTGGGCAAACTTATAAATGCAACTGCAATAAAATGGTGATAACATAACTTGTTGGGCTATTTTAAAATTTGTGATAAAATAAATGATAAATGTTATGATGGACTATTTATAAAGGTAAACTGCAATGATATAACACATTAATTTTTAAAATTAATTAAAAATTTAGTCGACGACATTTTTTTAAATTATAAGTTAATAGTTTTTATAGATTAAATAATATATTAACTATCGATAAAAATAATAAAAAATAATTGTATTTTTTAAAGTTCAATTCATCGAATATACATCAAATTAATTTATGGTTGATGTCATAAAATGAAAAAAATCAATAACTTATAAAAAAATTTAAATGTACTTTTAACCTCTTTATATTTTTATATTGTTTAAATTTAACTTTAATTTTTCTTTTTTTAAATCTAAGTTTTTAGTCGTCTATTTTGTGGTTTTTGTAATTTTGTTGGTCTCCTTAAATTTTTATAATTTTTATGATATGATATCTTCATTAATGATATGATAGTTAAATTCAATTTATGTTATTACTTTTATAATTTAATTTGTTTAATAAATTGTATATCATATCTAAATAATAAAAAATATTATTAAAGCAAAGTTTCATATTATTAATTTGAAAAGGAATAGCATGACCCCTAATTTGAGTTTTACTTCAAATTAAAAAAGAAATTTCATGTTGTATCATTTTTCCTAAATAATCTCATTTGCATCATTTTTAAACTCAACTCATTTCAATTAATACTTCAAAATGGTTCTTAAATCGGTCAATTGATGCAATAAGGGAACTGAAACTCCCTGCACCATTGTTTAGAACCTTTGGTTTTGCTCAATTGGATTCACATGAATCTAGGTGGAGTTAGACTCTCA
The DNA here is from genome assembly GCA_037974735.1 of Cicer chorassanicum. Lineage (NCBI taxonomy): Eukaryota > Viridiplantae > Streptophyta > Magnoliopsida > Fabales > Fabaceae > Cicer > Cicer chorassanicum. The sequence continues at coordinate 63,821,544 of JBBPBP010009777.1, read as the reverse complement.
AACTGAAACTTGTGCTTGAAGAAGGTGTCATTGCAAGTTTGGAACTTGATCAACGTTTATTAGGTTTTTTAGTTCCACCACCAACAGGGATGTTCCTAAAAGCATAACTATTTGTCTAATACGTTTTACACTTTTTGAAAATATGGGATGACTTTTAGAACTCAACTTAAAATGAGCAGCAACAGAGTACTTACAGCCTTAGAGTTTTCAATTTGAAACTGTTGCAATACTCTCTCAATATAGTGTTCTTGTGACATCCAAAGTTTATTCTCCTTTCTGTCACGCATGATTCTTATGCCAATAATCTGTTTAGCTGCTCCCATGTCTTTCATGGTAAAGGACTCGCCCAACTGCTTATTTAACCTGTCAATCTTGAAAATATTTTTCCCAACAATAAGTATGTCATCGACATATAATAACAGAATAATGAAGTCATCGTTAGAAAATTTTCTAACACATGTGTCTCACTTATTTAAGTGGAGAGTGGTCTAATTAGGGTTAGAAGAGAGAGACTATTTTGAGAGAAAAAACAACCAAAAAAGAAAAGAGAAGAGTAAACCCTATTCCCGATTTTGTTAAATCAGTCTCAGAAAAACATCGATTGCGCATTCGTTAACCGTTGGATCGGGCTGAAATTTGGACAGTAGGTTCACAACATTCAGGGCTTCGTTTTCAACGGTCGGATCGGAGAAACGACTTCTGGAGTGGGAGGAATTGAGCTCGCACAATAGCAGGTTTTTGGATGTTTTACCTCTTCTTGCTTTTCATTTGTAAGCTTTAGTGCTCTGTTATTTTGGCTGGTTGTAGGCACACTTTGTGCATCTTTTTGAGACTCTCCTGTACCCTTATTTGATTATAGTGGAACTATTTTTTTGGTCTGGACGACCCGTGGTTTTTACTCTTACATTGAAGAGTTTTCCACGTTAAAATATTGGTGTTCTCTACACTTTTTTATTTTGATTTAATTTGCTGCCATATATCTGTTGTTGCTCCTCACGGGTTCTTGCAAGTTGGGAGAATTTTATATCCGCTGCGTATTACTTGTTACTGTGTTTCTGTGTTTATTCCCCGTTAGAGAACATGGACTACAATATTTGAGCTTTTCTTCACATAGGAAGGGAGCTTAATACCCAACATGTGAGAGATTGTAGTTGTTGTAGTAGCAAAATTGGGTTTTGATGAAGTCACAATTTAGACATTTGAGATGTTCTTGTGCAGGAAAATGGGGTTTCATGGGTTTGGAATGTTGTTGGGTATTGAATTGTTTTTGTGAAACGAGAGAAAGTACAATAAGGTTAAGACGATGATGATCAAGAGCACATACGGCGATATGATCAATAACACATAACACGATTTCATTTTCTCAATTTGAGGGGTGAAATTTAGATTAGGACTCATACTATTCAAATGAGTTGAGTTTAAAAATAATGCAAATGAGATCATTTAAGAAAAAGGATAGAACACGAAATTCCTTTTTTAATTTGAGGTGAAACTCAAATGAGGCCTCATGCTATTCCTTTTCAAATTAATAATAAATTGTTTTTTATTTAGTTAATTTATATTAAATTAATTTAATTATAAAAGTAATGATATGAAATAAAATTTAACCAAATGATAGTGTGATATTGTATAAACTCAAACGGAATTTAAAAATAAAAGATTAAAAATAAAATTTAGATAAAATAAATATTAAAAATGGATTTAACATTTAAAAAAGAATGTGGCAAAGATAGAATAAAGTAAGCATTATGAGTAAAATATAGTATGACACTTTATTCCGTTACGTGTAATTTACACATTAAGGAGGAAGAGTTGGATTGGAAGCACGAGAGCGGAGGTTCTCTGTTTCCCTCCCTTCCCTTCCATCTTGCGTACTACCTGATTACTATCACGTGATCTCTGTCCCAGCTGCCCCCAAGTCCTTTTGTCACGTACTGCTCGCTTCCCTCTTTCTGAAATCTAAAAAGCCTCTCCTCCCCATTCCTCTTTACCTCCCCAACCACATCCAAAATGAACAAATCACTAATCCATACCTCCTCTCCCAATACAACTAACCTATAATATAATAAACCTTTTCTTCACAACAATGGCACTGAACACAACTCACTCAACCATGTTGCTCATCCTAACACTGCTACTTCTCTCAAACACATTTTCCTGCAACTCCTCCAAACTCAAAACCCCGCCCTCACCTCTCTCAGATCCTAGAGCATTACTAGCATTCAAATCAAAAGCAGACATAAACAACCACCTCAACTTCACTACCAAAACCCCTTTCTGTAACTGGCAAGGTGTTGAATGTAACAACCAATCCAAAGTACTTCGTCTCGTTCTCCGAAGCATAGATCTTGGCGGCGTTTTCGCTTCTCACACATTATCCCGTCTCGACCAACTTCGTGTCCTCAGTTTACAGAACAACTCCCTCACCGGAACCATACCTAACCTCTCCGGCCTCTTCAATCTTAAAACTCTCTTCCTTGATAACAACCACTTCACCGGTTCTCTTCCACTTTCTATTTTCTCTCTTCACAGACTTCGAACTTTGGATTTCTCTCACAACAATCTCTCTGGAACTATTCCCATAGATTTCACCAAGCTTGATCGTCTTTATTATCTCCGTTTAAGCTTCAACGCTTTCACCGGAGCTATTCCTCCTTTTAATCAGTCTTCTCTCAAAACTTTTGATGTTTCCGGTAACAATCTATCCGGCGCGGTTCCGTTAACCTCCACGCTGTCTCGTTTTCAGCCTTCTTCATTCGCCTCAAACCCTAATCTCTGCGGGGAAATCGTTCGGAAGGAATGTCGTCCTACAGCGCCATTTTTCGCACCGAGTTCACCGCCAACGGTTGGACTCGGACAGAGCGCGCAGGTTCATGGATTAATCCGGCAGCCGTACGAGAAGAAACGCGATCGAAAGGCGGTGATTATCGGATTCTCTACCGGAATTTTTTTCCTGATCGGTTCGCTGGTTTGCTTCGCGGCGGTGATTAAGAAACAGAGAAAGAAAAAAGGAAAAGGTTCGTCTGGTTCAAGTGTGATGGCTTCGGATGCAGCGGCGACGGCGGAGGCTGCGGTTGTGATGCAAATGGAACAAGAGAGGGAATTAGAAGAAAAGGTGAAAAGAGCGCAAGTTGCAAAGAGTGGGAGTTTAATATTCTGTGCGGGTGAGTCGCAGGTGTATACGCTGGACCAGTTGATGAAAGGATCTGCGGAGCTTTTAGGAAGAGGGTGTTTGGGAACAACTTACAAAGCGGTGCTTGATAACCGTTTGATTGTAACAGTGAAGCGTCTTGATTGTGGGAAAATGGGTGGGCACGTGACAAAGGAAGTGTTTGAGCGTCACATGGAATCAGTAGGTGGTCTTCGTCATCCTAATTTGGTTCCTCTTAGGGCTTTTTTTCAGGCGAATCAAGAGAGACTCATTATCTATGACTATCAGCCCAATGGAAGTCTCTTATCTCTTGTACACGGTACATTACATTTCATTTCTCTCTCTCTCTGTTTTTTTTTTCTTTCGTATCGTCACTCACTGAGTTACCTCCAACTCGTTGCTGTCACTTCAAATTTTACATAAAAAAATAAAATAATATTAAAAATACTGGTATGTTATTGTTTGGTGAGTACGTTTAGATGAGATATAAACAAAGGAAATATAATATTGACTTGATATTTGTTCTGGTGCGTGGAAAGTCTCGTTGAAATTGAAATTCTCTTTTTACACGTGACTGTATTCTAGATTTGATGACATTTGAGTTTTTCAACCGGCACCGAGAATCTTGCTGCTGACTAGTATAGACTAGGAATTGCTTATGTAGATTGATGGTTTTATTTTTTTTTATTTTATAAGATGAGACAGTGAATTAATTATTAATTGAATAAAGAACTTATTCTGTGTGTCGTGTAGCAAGTTGTTTTTTTTTTGGGTGCAGTAGCAAGCTGTTTTCTAACACAAGCAAATTGGAATGGTGAATTATTTATTTGACACATGTTAGCATTTCTCTAATTATTTTTACATTATCTTTAGACTTTAGCCATTTCCATTTGAGGGCTGGAAATAGTTTTTAATTACAATCTGAATTCGGATTTTAGATTATTGGAAAAAACCAAGTTCCATGTAGAATAAAGATAAGATCTCATAATACTCAAGAGAGACACTTGCTTTTCAAATTGGTTTTGTAAAGATGACTTATGTCCTAGGAAATCTAATATAGATACATTACTATGAAAGGAAAATTTGGTCATTACTATGGGGGTGATGGTAGGACGATTATTGATGAACTATAATGAGGAATTTTAAATCAACTGCACCATTGTGGCGCGACTCATTGAGGTGGAACCCAAGGTACTTGGTTGATTATAACTTGGTATTGGCTTAAATCTAATCCTTTGTCCTTTGGGTCCCTACCATCTCTGCCGCATATACTGCTATACTTTCTAACTTTGTCATGTGAAAATTATGAGTACGTTCGTTCAAGTGGTTGTGTGAGAGTCATGTCATGGACTCTTGATGCATACCAAACTGCATTAGTTATGGCTAGGTTGTTTTTTATTTTTTTATTTTGGAGCAACTTTACCTACCTCACATTTCTAAAATACTACACATACATAGTTCAGGATGTATATATCCTCCGTCGGGACAGGATGTATATATCCTCCGTCCGGACAAAAAACTGTATTTTTTTTTTTTTGGGATGTATACATTGATCCAAAGTCATTTGGGGCGGGAAAAGGTCCTCCCTTTTTTTTCAAGTACCTTCATTCTAGCCCTTAAGCCATACCCAATTGGAGTGATTCACACTCAATATACATGTAACTAACTTAGTAAACAACTAAACATGATCTGTTGTTAATTCTAATTTGCTGCAGGTTCCAGATCAAGCAGGGCAAGGCCATTGCACTGGACATCATGCTTAAAAATAGCAGAGGACGTAGCTCAAGGGCTTTCTTACATCCACCAGGCATGGAGACTGGTCCATGGCAATCTCAAGTCCTCCAATGTTCTCCTAGGACCCGATTTTGAGGCATGCATCACAGACTACTGCCTGTCTTTGTTGAGCAATGTATCTGCCTTCGATGAGGTTGGTGATTCTGCACCCTATAGAGCTCCAGAGACTCGCAATCCAAATCACCAGCCAACCCCAAAATCCGACGTTTATGCTTATGGTATTTTGTTGCTAGAGCTTCTAACTGGGAAATATGCTTCTGAGCTCCCATTCATGGTTCCTGGTGATATGTCAAGATGGGTGAGATCCATCAGGGATGACAATGGGAGCGAAGACAACAGAATGGATATGCTTCTTCAAGTGGCTACAACTTGTAGCTTGATTTCTCCAGAGCAGAGACCCACAATGTGGCAGGTCTTGAAGATGTTACAGGAAATCAAAGAGATTGTACTATTGGAGGATAGTGAATTGGATCTACGCAGTAGTAATGTCGTGACTTAATTTTTATTTTTTTGGGTTTAATTATGTTATAGATGGAGGATAGAAAGACAAAATAGTAGTATGAACTAGTGTAAAAACAATTAAGAGTGAGGTCCAAAAATTATAAACTTAATATAATCTTGATATTAATTAGACTCTTGGAGTCTTTGATTTATTTTTTGGGTTTAATTATGTTATAGATGGAGGATAGAAAGACAAAATAGTGGTATGAACTAGTGTAAAAACAATTAAGAGGGAGGTCCAAAAATTATAAACTTAATATAATCTCGATATTAATTAGACTCTTGGAGTCTTTGATAGAATGTGGGGTGAATAAGTTTTTAAGTCCTAATTCAATTGGTAAATATCGATATTTTTAAGTTGAAAGTGTTATCTTTTGTTCAAAAATATGAGACTTCAGTTGTGAGTTATTTATGGTGGTATTTACAATCTCTTCTAAAATAAAATAAAAAGAACGTGGGTGCATCCTAAGTGGCTCTTTGTATTGCCGCTGCCTAGGTCATTTGAAAGTGAAATGCGGGTAAAAGTGGTGTTTGGCACTGAAAAGAAATCTACCTAAGTCAATATTCTAAATTATTTCCTGTCTTCTCTCAAGTCCAAATTGAAGTTAGCAACCTATTGTTTAGTAAATTATTATTGAGTGATATGTTTAATACTTGTTTTATAAACTATTATTGAGTGATATGCTTAATAGTGAATGTGCAATTTATATCAAGAAATTCCAAAATATCCCGAAGAGAACTCACGAAGTACCATGCTGCATCAAGTTAGGAGAAATTGGTGGAATAGAATCAAACTTAAAATTCAATGTCTATGCACAATTTGGAGCAATTGCAGAGTCATCTTCTCTATCTTATATTTGTTGCATCATTTTCACCTCATACATTTTTTTCCCAACAGCCTGTTTGGGATATGTGTGAAACATCAAATAGGTTGCTAAAATGTACAAATACTTGCGAAAAGAGATAGAAAAATGATTCTTGAACATCAAATTTCAAATGTCTAATACGTTGTTTATTTTTACTTATATATATATATATATATTTTAAATGTGTGCAAATTGCATAAGATAAAAAGTGAGAAATAAAGATAAACATGTATAATGTATATATTTGAATGTTCAAATGACACAACAAAAATACTAAATATCATCTTTTTTGTGGCTATTTTGTACCTAGAAACTAGTTTTTACATCCGTGCAACTTACGGAAAGAAATTCATTTGATATTAATATATATTTAAAAAGCATATTGAAGAGTTAATTTTATAAAACTCTAATCGGTAGTAATTTATTCATAAGAATAACAATAGCTACTGTTTTATATTGATGTCAATAATTTGATATTATTTTACTGTGGAGGGAATAATCCATTGAGGAATTCCTGATAATCAAAACTACATTTTCAATAAATTTTGCATTAAACCTTCAAATGACATATAACTTCATTATGATAGATATAAAGACATCACAATTCAATTTTACATAGTTCATTTGAAACCCATATCAATTATTAAAGGAGAGAATAAAAAATCCAGAAAAAATCACAACAAAACCAAACATCAACATAGAGAAAAGAGTTAATTTAACCTAAAGCAAGGTAAATTTTGAGTTTTATCAGGATAAGATGTTGTGATGTGTTTTGCTTTAAAACTTGACACATGTACAAAATGCTAAAACAATTATGTGAAGGTGTCTAATATAAAGATTTTGATTTGATGTTGTGTTGAATATGAGAGAAAAGGTAAGGGGAAGAGAGATTTGAAAATTTTTGAATTGAAGAGGGAAAGTGAAAGACTAAAGTGGTAAAAACAAAAATAATATTTAAAGATGATGCGGAATTAATAGGTTGGTTGTTTAGCACATGTAAAAATTTGCTATAACAATTATGTGAAGTGTCTATTATAAAGATTTGCGCTCTTGTTTTTGTTTGTTAACAACACTCTCTTCCTCCATCATTTATTTTAATGTTCTGGTGGGATAAGAGAGAAAAGGTAAGAGAGGATGGGGATTTGAGAAATTTTAAATTTTAAAATTGAAGAGGAAAATTTTGAATTTTGAGATATCTACATTTGAGTTTCTTTTCTTTCATTGCATGGATTGAAGAAATGTATAAAATGGGTTTTATTTTTTTGTTGAAAAAAGTAAATAGTGATGCCGAAGACAATAAATGATAGTTGGTGGGTGTCTTGACTTAACATTGTATTTGTTTGCAAGGTGGCGTTTTTTGATTGAAAGAAAAAGCCGAGACAATTGTTTACTTCTTTCTATATTTGGCTAATAAATTGTACTTTGTTTGCAAGATGTTTTGATGTGTATTGCTTTAAAACTGGACACTTGTAAAAAAAATGCTGGCTCAGGTGGGGTGTAGCAATGAAGTCCAAAGGTGTAGATGAGGTTGTCTTTACATGTTCGTTAGTATATATATATATATATATATATATATATATATATATATATATATATATATATATAATAAATTGCAAGAAAATGTTGTCATGTTGAAACCAATACGAGGAAATAATGTGAGATTTTCACCCTTAAAAAAGAATGTAGGGATGGTTTTGGAATTTGAAAAAAAAAAAGTACAGAAGTTGGTTAATAGTAGAGATTTGAAACATGAGAGAGAAAAAAATTGAGAGGATTTGAAACACGAGAGAAAAAAAAAACTTGAGAAGATCCTAATCCGCCATTGATCAGCTTGCTTCTTTATTTGGCAAGTCAGTCATCGATGAACGCCAAAGAACTCTAAAAAATTGTTGCTCAAGAAAATTTTCTTGGTGTTGATCATCATTTTCTTGGTTTTCAGTTGGGAGCTCACAAACGTTTGTTCAAAAAGTAAATCCGAAAAAAAAATCTAAGGAGAGTTGCTTTTGCAAACTTCAATCCAAACATAACCAAGGACAAGACAAGAGTAAATGAAGAGAGAAAAGATACATAATAGAAAGGAAGAGATAAATCAGAGAAATGGTGAGGCTGTGGAGAGAACAGTAGAGGAGGGTGCTGTATCCATCGTTCAACACTGAAATGCTTTGAGCTCTGGGTTCTAATAATCCCATTGATGTAATGAAATTCACTAGACAAGAAAAGAAAAATCAGATTGACAACTGCAATTAGCTCGTAAGTAGATACCATCATCTTATTAAACAAACTGTACGGGAGAATCTTTGAGTATAATAATAGCTAATGTTACAACAAAAAATTAAAATAGCTCGTGTCTTTTACAACAGGAAGCTCTAGATGAAAAACCTACAGAGGAATTTCCTCCTGGTATGTGACATGCTACAGTGTAAAATCTATCAACAAAAACCAATTGGCTTAAACACAATAGGACCTTCAGAACACACAAGAAGGAATAAGAGATGTTAAATACAAATTTCCAGGATTAGACAAATGAATATTTCATTGGTTTCTTCTAGTGTTGGTAGGAACAGACTATTTTCCAAGATATTGTCTGGCAGAGTCTATGATTTCGTCAAGCAAGCGATATCTTGTTTTTCATTATTTGGGTAGCTGTCCAAACATTATGTAGCAGCACACTTCCTAAGATGTTCCATATACAGTAATTATGGCAAAAATTTCCAAGATCTGGACAGCATTATTCAAGACATAGCCGTTCACTTCTTCAGCAACTACTTATATTACACTGTTGCATGAAATGAGGAATTTCAGATCAGTGCATCTTTACTATTAAGAAAAAAGGAACTATTTCGGCAGTTATGATTAAGTCATACATAATTAATAATTAGCACAGAATTGGATAAAAATGAAAAAGATAAAGTCTTGACATACATTTCTTCAAAAGAAGGATAAAATTTTGCAAATAGATCATGTGAATGGCAGCAGCACAATGATTTGCATGAAATTAATATTAAATAAATAAATTAACAAAGGGTTACCTAACGCTGTTATTTCCAATGCCATTTTGCCATGATAATTCTGGTGGGTCAATAAAATACAGAAATTGCAATTGGGCTGGTAATGAAAATAAAAAATCATCTCATGATGTGTGGCAAAGCCTGTGATCGTGGTCTTGCTCTCATGATTGTCTCATCACTGTGTCGAATCCATTCTGAAAGTCTCCATGGCTTCTGCCACTTCCACTTGAATTGTAGCAGCCACTGATGATGACTTCTTTTCCACCTCCATAACTTGCCAGAAGCTTGTCCTACAATTGCTAGTTTTTTCATCGACAGCTGCCCAATGGGTTTCATCTGCATTAACAGAAAATTCACATCTGTCTCCTATAAAAGACATAATCCAATTTCATATAAACGACAGTTAACTTACCTTTCTACCATGATCTACAAATGCTGCGGATTCCTTCATTTGGCCATTAGCAACTCCTGGCGTATATTTGAGTTGTCTTGGTATTGGCACAGACATTGGAGATAAAGGTCCCCTCATATCTTCAGTATAATGTTTCAATGAATTTGGAGAATTTCCCTGTTGATGTGAGTGATGAGAAGTTAACTATTATTAACAAAATAAGTCGTGACCTTATGACAATTATAATATACAGAAGTAAAAGAATGCTGACCAAAAGTTTGCTACAACAGCAACCACAAAATAATAATTGATAGAATCCAAATATAATTCAAGGAGACAGACATGGATCATGAGAAACTAAGGGGCTATTTAAAAAAGCTCAATTTAATTTCATTTCTAGTTTAATCAACGTAACATAATTCAAACCTTCAAATTCATTCTTAATCAAGCTCAAAAAGTCACTGATTCAGGTGACAATAACATCACAAAAGCATGAGCCTTAAAATCTAAGAATCTCATTATTTTGGTTTCTACTAGTTCAAGATTACTAGACTTATTATTTCATGTTATACGAGGAGGGTAGTAATCTGCAGTTTCTGTTAATAATTTTGTCTTCAGAGCATTTTGATATTGATAATTTGTCGAAGGCTGCTACTTGGTAGGTCAAGGATGGTATACTTGGTTGGGTTGAAGAAGAGGAAGTGAAAAGTAATGTGGAAAACTAGGAATTAAACCAACATTACACTTGTTTGGTACCCAAAAAAAGAGGAGCTATCTGACAGTGGAATGCAACTTATCTTGACTCTGGGATAAAAATTGTTGGTTTTCTCTTGTCATCAAGATGTATAATGGTTTTATGCATGATATCCAAGAACCTAAGGTGTTGTGCAGATGTTAGTTTCTTTTATTACTCATATGAGTCTAATGCTTTTGCGTTCACCTTTATCAGGTGCCTATATCTAGTTCTTTGACAGACAGCATTACAGCAGTACAATGAGTTATTTATTTTAAACCACAGTTCATTGATTTTTGCTTGAAGCTACTATAGAACCCTTCAAAAATCCTAAATCCAAATTTTGCATAATGTTCACAGCATGGAACAATTATCTTATTGGCGCATGTAAAGTTCCAGCAACTATCTCACTATTCAAAGCATTCTTATTGGCGTATAATGCTTCACAAAAAATAACAATTATCTTACAGAAGCTGGGGTAGCTAATGTGGCAGCGCCAGCTTGCTCTCTGACTTTTAACTCTTTCTCAGATTCCTTTCTCTTCATCTCACTTTGCCGCAAAAGACTAACAAGTTCTTTGATTTGATCTTTCATTTCTCTGATCTCCATGTCCTTCTCCCATAGTTGGCACCTATTGTTATAGTATGAACAAATACTTCAAATTTCAACAGTATAAGCTACTCAAAAACGATTATACAAGAGTTTTTCTAAACACAACTTTTAAATGTTATATTCCAATCTTTATCTTATATCTGTGTTTTGTTTGTGTTTAAATTGAAAATTGTTTGGCTAGCTTATTTCTAGAGTATCAAAAACATAAAGTACCAAAAAAAGAGGGAAAGCTTAGGAGAAAGAGAGCACCTAGCATCTCCAACAGAATTAAACATATATTGAAGCAAATTTTTGGCTTCTCCCATTGAACGCAACTGATTCCAACGTCCACGATTAGTGAATGCCCGTTCTCGTTCTTCTGCCTCGGAAAGTTGAGAAGCCATTGCTACAAGTGAATTAGAGGATATACTCAACATATTCTCAAGTGAAGCTATTCTCGCCATTCTTGCATTTGGTGACATGGAGGATGCCCTGAGAAGACAAGTTTTGGAAACAATCAGGATGACAGATGTTATACTTTTGTGTATTGCCCTCAATGTTGTTCCAAAGATCCCATTTTTTTGAAAAGTGAAGAGGTAGGCATTTGCAAATGAAATAAGATTCATATGAAAAAACCTGGCAAATCCATTCTTTCCTCTTGGAGGACTGAGACCCTTAGCAGCGAACTCACTTACATGCTTCAGCATGGCTAGCTCCTCTGCAAGGGCAGCTCGCCTGAAGATTACGTCATAAAATTAAAGACTACCCCACAAATTAGTCACTAACAAAAGTAATTACTGAACATATATTACATACACTTGGCTTTGTTTCTCATACTCAAAACGAACTTCATGTTCTTTTACCATGACTTCTAGTTCGTGATCAAGCCACTGTTGTAAGGACTTCTCATTGCTCTAAAGATGAAACTCAAAAACTTAGATAGCATTAATAGTAAGGAAAATCTAAGCAGGGAAAGGAAAGTTCATTACCTGCCCATTTGTTCCATGTCCATTTGTTGCAACTGGAAATTGACAGAGAATTTGGAGATTAAACAAAAGAAAAAAGCAACAGTACCACCATGCTATTTACTAAAAGACAGTCTCTCCAACTACTTAAGACATTTTAAAAGAACATCCATTTCAAATAATCTAATAAACTAAAAACTTGTTTTCAATACTTCATACAAGTGAAAATATAAACTTATAACATCTTCAATCTTTAAATCCCAATAGACTCAAAAACTTGAATTGATTATTGCCACTTAAAACGAATCATACCTAATGTGTCTCGGCTGGAAGTTTTACGAGCTTCTAGTAACTCCTTTAACCTCTTGGTTGCCATTGCAGCTTCTTCAGTTTTTCTCTGAAGGACCTGAACGATGATAACACATATTTGTTTATAATAAGCAGCTACCTCTAAGCACAGACACTCCAAAATTCAGATCGTAACCGTACTCATGAGTATTTACCAACTACATACCAAAATTATTTTTCAGAATAAAAATAAAATAAAATTGGGTACTCCATTTGGATACACACGGGTACTTTTTGGGTATGTATCAGTCCTTACACGTAGTTTGAGATATACATATATGTTTGTCATTAGTAAAAAAATTATAAATTAGGTTTTTCCCACTCTTTTTTGATAATGTTGATACTTTTCTTATTACATTGTACACTATTTCCACATTTTCTGCTATATATAAATAACTTTTTCCTATTTTTTGTTATGTAAATATCTTCTTTTTGTCCTATTTTTCTTGTTTTCCTATATTTATTTCCTAATTCTATCCTAATTTTTTCGTTTTCATATATGTTTTCCCAATTCTATTGTTATTTGTGATGTAGTAAATTATGAAAGACGTTTCCTTTTATATTTTTATGTTAGGTGTGATACTTGTGATTTCTATTCTTATACAATCTAGTCATATAAAATTTATTCTTACAAATCCGTATCGTATTTTAAAAAAAAAACTGTGTTCCATACCCGTTACCCCACGCGTATTTTTAAAAAAAATTATGTGTCCCATACCCATTACCCCATGCGTATCCATTAAACGTAGGACTCATGTATCAGTTACAAAAGTCAACAATGACATCAATTTTGGGTTCCTGAATCCATTCCTTTTCCCTATTTAGAATTATGCATATTTGGTGGAAACTTGAAAGACATACAAAAGTATTCAAGACAGAAGTATACAAAAAAAAAAATTAGAAAAAAGACTAACTTTCTGTATACTTGATATCAGCTGGATAAAGACAAATAAGTATTAATTTTATGCATGAGTGAATATTTTCTAAAAGAATGACTTGAATCTGCATAACTTATAACCAAGTACGAACACTATCAAATTGTATAAATACAACTTCATTCTATATATGTTCTTTTAATATTTTTCGCGACCCTTTTGAAAGCCAGTAAAATAGTTTCCCAAAATTTGCTGGAGTTGTTTAGTTCAAACAAAGGGCACACAATGCTAAAAAGTAGACATACTTTTAAATACTAGCAGGAGAATCTGTTGGTGGAAGTCTATGAATAAAGACTTAAGACCACTCCAATTAGGCAACAACATCAGCAAAGCAAAATGCATATGGCTGATGAGATTAATTTTATAATAAAGTACTTGGAGCAAGATTATTAAGTAAAACAAAGCATCCATTGAACAACATGGAAATACATACCATTTTCTGGCGTTGATTTAAAGCTTGCAGCTTGTGCTTTTCATATTCATTTTTCCTTCCCTCCTTCCTTAACTGCTTTTCCAAACATATAATCAATGCTAGGTGATCATTTAGCATTCTTAAGAGTAATGTAAATGCAATTGAAAAATGACACGGCCTCTAGTTCCACCTTTTTTAGTTGATATTTGCAAGCTTAGGATTAGATGGGACCCAAACTTTAAATTAAGCATGAATTATTGTTTATTATTTTACGAAGAAACATGCAACTGCTAGGGAAGAAACTATTTCACTATAGGCAAAACACTAGCTTATGAACTTTCAGCACCTTAAGATGTCATCGAGAAGTAGCATGAACAAATTCAATAACATGATAAAAGAGGAAGCTTGACATACTTGCAACAATTCTTTCTCTCTAGAAGCCTTCCACTGTCGAAACTGTTCTGCCTCTTGTTTTATCTTCTGTTGCAATTGAACCTGCAACATTACTCAGGAGTCATAACTCATAACAGAGAGTATATTAAGTGATTATATAACCATAGATGTGCTGAAATACACAGTCAACCTTTTGGGCCTTTATAGACTGTATTTCATCTTGCAGCCTCTTTGTTGATTCATCACTTTTTTGCTTTTGCTTCATAAGTTGGACCTGGCTCTCTTGCTTCTTCTTCATATCCATAATCTAACATGCCAAGTTTTGAAAAGGGTTTTGCAATTTAGAATATATTCAAATTTTAATATTACTATGGGAAAATAAATATTATTTTATAACAAAAAAACAAATTGAATTATCCACCTGTGCTTCAAGTGATTTCAGTTTTTGGGCATGGGTATCCTCTAATTTCTGTGTTTGTCCATCAGAATTGGCAGCAAGATTTTCAACTTCAGCCAAAAGGCAATCTCTTTCTCGCTGCATTCATAAATTAGGTACATATATGAATATAAATTTTTCTATAAGGGTCCAAATAAATTTGCATAACTTTTATTGAACCTGCACTGTTCTCTTCTCATCCTCAAGTTCCATTATCTTCCTTCCAAAGTGCTGCTTGAGTACTTCAGCATCAGATACTCCAAACAGCTTCATCTCAGACTGTACAGACATCAATCCCAATATGTATGTTAATAAAATAAAAAATGAGACAGGAGAAAATATGGAAGACTCTTTTCTCCAATAGGAGAAAACCACTTGGTTGCTTTTGTGATTTTCTTTTTCTTTTGGTGTCTTACAATGATTAAATTCCATTGTGATGGATCTGATATTTCAGTACCACTTTTGTTTATGTCCCTGCTTTTATTTATCAAGGTAAAGTGGACGCCATAGCCCATATCTCACAGATAAATTTCTTCAAGTAAGGTTAATGAAATATGTAATAGATGTTGGCCTTGGTTGTATTGATTTTAATGTGCATTTGATTGGTGCATAATGTCATGGATATACATCTAATTATACATATGCACTGCAACAACCTCTTTCTGCTCCAAGCGTTTATTCAATTCATGCAACTCTCTATCCATACTATTTTGCAGAAGTTTGTGCTCCCACTCTTTTGCTACTTCTTCAATTTCCCTTGAATCACCTGCTAAAAATAGCAATTTGTACCGTGAGTCATTGCAGTTCTAATGACACTAGATCAAGTAGTGGCAGAGAAAGAGATAGACAAAGGACTGGCTTAGGCAAGTGCATCTGTAGAACTGGCATTAATCAAATATTAAATCCAGGCCAAAGACAAGACTTGCCTGCTGTTTCACTCATTGGATAATCAGCCGCTATGATAGGTAAGCTCCTCTTAAGCCCATCCGTCTTCACAATGCATGTGCCATTATCCTGAAAAACAAAGTTTTCAAGCTTGCATGCATAAATTATCAAGCCAACATCATCAATTCACTTTAATTAGTAGAACGCCACTGCAATCATGAAATGAAAGGATAAATGCAGGGATTTAAACACTATCTGAGAAAAAAATTCCGAGTCAAAGAAAAATATCAGCAAAAAGTTAGAGGCATACGTAAGCATCCTTTTCACTTGGCTCTACAACAGAGCATCTACTACGGTATTCATGAAGTTCACGGCAAAGATCTTCGTTAGCAGCTTCAAGCCAAGCAATCCTTTCCTTAAGAACCTATATAATAAGTTACAAGATGATTACACATTTATAATTAAATACAAACCATTTCATTGTATGTAATTAATGTAAATCATATTAAATTTGAAATGTCTATAAAAATAGTGCCAAAAGCCCAATTAATGCTAGGAATTACGATACTTTTCTTCAAATAATAAACACAGTGATGAATATCGGTTGGTATCCCATCATACACTACAACTACAAGTCTAAGTCGTTTAATGCCACCAGTAGCCTACTATAGGAAATATATTAAATAGGCAAGATTTCACTGAAGATTCATAATAACGAAGCCAAATACCTGAACTTCCTCAGAAGAGCCACCAGTACGAGCACAGAGTTCTGCCTGCAAATACTCCAGTTGTTGTCGCATTTTTAGCATCTCACTGGACATGGGATCTCTATTGACCTGCAAAAGATTTTTTTTTTTTTTAAAGTGAGCCTCGATGGCTATCATAATAAAATTATCTCGATTTTTTCAAATGAAAATAGGGAACAAAAAATTATGCGACACTCACAACAGGCTTATTTTGGATATTGCGTGCACGATTTGCATACTTCAAAGTGTTCAGGGTTTCCTCAGCATTAATATCAGCAGGACTTATGCAGGCTGAAATAGAAATAGTTCGGAAGTAAGAAGAAAAAACATAAATTAAACAACAGCTAGTCTTAAGAAGCAACATAAAAGGCTCGGAAGTAAACCATAAATACATGATAGTTCAAATCTTCTGAAAAATAATTTATTTCGGAGTATGGAAAAGGTCCAAGAATGTGAAAACATTACACAGTTTATGCATTTCAGAATGTCATAAAAAAAATCAGATTATTAACTTAGGAACCAAGATGAAGATTAGAAATGTTAGCTTAAAGTTGAAGGCCAATTATGAGATGAAAAAGAGAAAAAAATTGATATAAGCAAGAGAAACAGCTGACCTATCATTACAGTTCTGCTGTTACCCCCAAGTGAATCCTGCAAAATCAATTCACTTTTTTAATCTATAAAAGCAAGTAAACAAAAATTATCAAAGAAAGAAAATTTGAAAACTAGTATTTCATACACATGTTTCCTGTTTTATATCTTCTTTAATCAGCAATAGTTATTTCTTTTCTTCTAAGAATTTTTAACATTCCAGTTGCAAATGATCCAGATTCAACATAGGTGAATTTTTGCGATATAAGAATGTGTTTGTAGCACAATAAATTCTTAAAATATATGAGCTTCCTATTATGGGCTTATTTTTATTTGTTGATGAATTTGAAGAAACGGGATAGAGTGGTCACTAATTCTTCTATCGATAAAATATTTTCAATATAATGATAAAGAAAAGTGTATGCTGCAAAAAGAAAGCTAAAGAAACCTGCAAAAGCCTAGTAAGTTTGCTGTCCCTATATGGAACATGAACACCTTCCTTTCGCTTCTTTTCATCACCAAGTGCACTAATAACATTACCAAGTGCTAGAAGGCCTTTGTTAATGTGAACTCCTGATTTACAGATTAAATGACTAGTGAATATATAATGTCAAAAGCACGCTTAAAAGATAAAATAGAAAAATGCCACAAACTAACCTTCCTTAAATCGCATGCCATCAGACCCTGTTCTTTTAGCTCGTTCTGATCCGGCGAGATCTACTAAGTGTAACTTAGCACAAAGATACTCGTCATTCATAGTATCATTCAAGCAGCTATCATTAGGACTCTTGGGCTTGCACATTTGCTCTAATGTGATGGTGAAGATGGCATGAGATCGGCTAGTTGGACACATTGAAGAAGTATAAGAAATAGAAGAGTACTCCAGCATAATAAGCAGCAACAACAGTTTGAGGCACAACTTTTCAATCATGTATTGGTACAACTACAACAACCAAATATTTTTTCCACTAAGTGCGGTCAACAGCATAGATCAAATATCATAACGTTTATGAATCATCTCTAATGACAAATAGGTGGACTGGCAAAACATTGAAAAAACAATAGAATGTGTTGCAAAATTGCAAGCATTCTTATGGTGACAAAAGATCCGTCTATTAGTTATCCACTGTAATAAGTAGAAGTCAAAACATTTCATACATAACTCATTATTAAGGAAAAACCCAAAGCTCAATCTCATTTTTAGATGCTTGAAATGCTAGCAGACAAAGGTGGACAATATTTGATTCTCCAGTTATTTTTAGCGATCTATTATCTGAATTTTACGTGATATGATTATTGCTCAGAACATATACGGCCGCCATGTGTTATCCAAAAGTAGTCCTAGAAACTAAAATTCATTTAAAAATTATTTCATAAATAAAAACCAATTTGGGCAGTTCAAAGAAGAGAAGAAAAACTCAATATCAACCTGGATTGGTTGTTCATATTTGTGCTCCCAGTTGCTCTACTCGAGGATCCCTGTTCCAGACAAGCAGCCATTTCTTTTAGTGTTGCGACACCGACTTCTGTAGATCCCGCTAGGGTTATAACACCATTTGACGTCTCACGAATTTGTATTGGCGGCTTCCCAGGAGAGGTCATTTTTCCTGCATGCCCGTTTGCAGTTTCTGGTTTGCTCATGGAGGAGGGATCCAGTAAATCTCTAACTTCTTCTTTAAGAATCTTTTCACAATCAAATGTTGCTGTCAGATACTTAATCTAGATAACTTTGCACATGTGAAGTATACATAGTTCAAAGATTAAGGCACAACTAAACTTCATAATTCAAAAACCATTCTGCAAGCATTGACAAAAAAATAACAGACCTCAATAAAGGAAACATGCAACTGAAATTCAATCTGGTGCTTTAAGGTCCCAATTTTGTTGAACAAAACATTCATAACTTGAGGTATTATTCCTGTTTGAAAACCTTCTTTAAAGCCAGTTCCCATGGTGTATGTTTTCCCAGAACCTGTCTGCAATGAAATGGAAGTGTCAGATGCAAACAAGTTACAAGTGTTGTGTCAGGTAACTTCTGTTTCCTTTAGTAGTAACTATACCTGACCATATGCGAGAACAGTAGCATTATATCCTTGGAACAAACCATCAACAAGTGGAGCAACACATTCTTCAAACATGTTAGACGAGGGAGAACCGGTGCTTCCATAGACATGATCAAATGTAAATGAGTGGGCCCCAATTTGCACCTGTATTATGGTGACAAATCAATTAGCATATAATTATCCAGCCAAACTTTTAGCTACTTCAAGAATATTAAAGGTGCCATTTCAAAATCAGACATGGATATCACAATGACTTAAAAAATAAGCTATTGGCATCCATGAAAAAATGCAAGCAAATTACATGAAAAAAAAAAAATAATTCTAAAATCTAACTCTTTCAAAATAAGATAACCATAAACAGATTTTTACATCAAAAAAAAAAAAGATAACTATGAACAGAGTTCAATTGAAGATGAAAGGCTGACACAGAAATATTCACTTTGAATACTTTGAAAAGAACAAGAAAGTACTACCTATTATTACCACGAAAAAGAAACCAGCTGATAATTTCTGGCTAGAATCAGCAGTGGAATTTCGACACCGAAAAAATATCAAAAAATAACAAAAGAAAAGAAAATGTAGCATTCAATTGAACCAAATTCCAAAACTAAAGAACTACACTCATTTACTAAGACTCCTAATCATGTTCAATTAGTGCGCCTTATCCTAAGATTTGTGAATCGTTTGATTTACAATGAACTTATTAAATATATATATATATATATATATATATATATATATATATATATATATTATTTTATTTTTTTGGTTTTAACCATATGGTTCATTGGGAATAGGGTTCTAGTAATCCAGAGTTCGGCCGGGGTGGTCATTAAAGTCAGTAAAATCTGGCCAGGAACTCTTCCTGTCAGGAATCAAACGTGAATTCTTTCGAATGATTTGTCTTTAACTGGAACTCATTAGCCACTTGAAATCGATCACTTATTTATTTATATATATATATATATTTGGAATTAAAGTAAATTGTGGGCTAAAGATCCTCCTACAAGAAAAAAGAGAAATTGCAAAACTGGGTAAAAAATCTTCCTCTACTCCCTACTTAAACAAAAATTCCGTTATATTTCCCCAAAATAAAGTTTCAGAAACGTAGCACTTGAACCTACACTGGTACAATCCAGAAATAGAATGAAGTCAAATATATCCCAATTAGGTAAATATAAGATCATAAAAGCGATTTTAATTTATCTAGTTTTAGAAGACGCGTTTTCAGTTACGTAATCAGATTCCGATCTAGATCTCTTCCACATAAGACTATAAATCCAAAACAAAATAGGAAATAATAGCAACTAGAGTAATAATGCACATAACCGAAACATTGATGAATTGAGAGTCAACGACAATGCGTTTTGGTTTTCACATTTGATAAGTAAAACAACATTGTTGAGTTGATAGTGAGGTTCACCTGAGGCTTCCCGGCTACGACGGTGACACAATCTTTGCATCCTTGAAGCTTCTCGTCGGTGATTAGTGGCCGTACATGAACCGCAACCTTAACGCAACAATTTTCCCCTGCTTCCATGGGGAAGAAACTAAAGGAGATTGAATCAATTCACTAAGCTGAAGTAGAGAGAGTCTTCGATGATGCTAGAGAGAGAAAGTAATGTAGTTGGAGAGAGAGAGAGAGAGAAGAAGAAGGGTAGTTGTGGAAAGAAAAAAGGGTGTCATAAACGAGTATGACGACTGGTAACTGTAAGGACAACAACAACCACTATCATTTTCCCTTCACTTTCACTGCATTGTGGTCGCGTGCTTTCAACCTTTTCTTGCCTTCTTTTCTTTCCCAATTTGCCCTCGCTTCAACGGTCCTGTATATCTATACTCCCGCAAAAAACGATGCTGTTTATGTTATAATACTGCATTTACTATTTTACCCACACCATCTTTTTCCTTAATACTTTTGCTTTTTATTGTAATTAATTATTAATTGCTCCACTTTTTTGTTTTTTGAGGTCAGAGGAATGTTTTTTATCCGTGTTTTTGAAAATAAATACACATTTTGAATAAATTATAAATAAAAATTGATAAATTATGCATATTAAATAAATATTGTTGATCACCATTTAATTTATATAATTTTAACAAAAATAATACTTCATTTTCTAAATTACTTATAATAATTAATAAATGGAGTTATTGAAAATATAAAAAAAAAATGTATTAAATGATAGGTTGTTTAGAGATTTTATCATTACATAAAATAGAAATTAATAATTTTGATTTATATTTTATTTTGGATGGAATACATCGAGGGTTATTTTTTAATAGCAATTTATTAGCTGTCTGAATGGAAGATGATAAAAGATAGTGTCTTAATGCTAAAAATTGTATGTCTAATAGAGACTAATGGTTGTATATATTAAATGACACACGGGTCCACACATTCAAAAAAGAAAATAAAAGTTTAAACAATATAATATATCTTAATATATTTTATTTCTTTAATTTAATTTCTTTTACTGATTTATTTAATTTAATGTAAAGTTATTTTTTTACAGGAATGAAGTTACTTTATTAATAAAATAAAAAAATTATTAACAATGTAAAATTATTATTTTTTAAATGTTGAATTGAAGTAGAGTAGTTGAGTGTTTATTAAATAACTCTATTAAGAAAACTATTATAAGTAAGTTGTGTGTAGTAATTTATGCGATACTTGCTTAAACACTATTTTTAGATCACGTAGATACTTTTAAATACTCATTCCTCTTTCTTGCAATTAAATGCTTGATATTTGTCTCATAGAGAAAAAGTTTGACACTCAATTTAGTTTTACAGAAACAAAAAAATTCAACTCAGTCGTTATTTGCTTGTTCAGTAAATATCACCTGATATGCGTAAAAAAAGTTCAAATTAATTTTTAATTTTTATAAAATTTTAAATTATTACTTTTAATTTTTGTAAACAAAAAATTGCATTTTTTAGTTCCTACAAGATTATTGTACAAACTAATTTAGTTATTAATATAATGGAACATCTTTCTATTTTTAAAATTTTAAATAATATTTTACAAGCATATTTAAATCATTATTAAAAATTTATCTACATAAATTTAAATTTTTTTTAACTTATAATGAATTAAATATGAATTTTTAAGTATCATGTATTTAAGATAAAAGTCTTTAAAATACCTATAAATTAAATTTTTAATTTATTTTTTATAGATAAATTTTTTATAATATTGTAAATATATATAAAAAAAATTATTTAAAAATATATGTCGATGTTCCAACAAATACTAAAAATATTTGTATAGTAATTTTATATAAACTAAAAATTTTCTGTATATAACTAAAAACAAAATTTCAAAATTTTATAAGTAATAAAAATTTATTTAACTCTAAAAAAACTGATATGTGACAAAAAAAATGATATTGAAGCAAATTAAAAATGAATGAAAAAGAGGGAAAGAAGGAGTTGAAAGTGGTAAAACGTAAAAGAGCAAGTTTCTCCTGAAAATGGAATGAAGCTAACGCAATCTAGTGGTGATGTGGATTTGAGAACAAAAGGAAAGAAAAGAAATAATACGGCGCACAAAGCCACGTGATACGGAACCAGATACACGCCATTACGAGGGGAAAAGGAGTCTTTGACGGTACCCAATCTTAATCACTGACGTCCACATTTTACAGGTGCCATAGACCATAGTATTCTTGTTCCTTTGTTTCGTCACTCAGCACTTGCATGTGTGCGCATATGTATCGTGCACTCATAATTTTAGTACTAATTCGTCTATAAAATTTAAATACTTCATAAAAAAATATAAATAAAAATGGTTAAATAAATAGGTGTATTTATTAAATTTTTTTACCAATTTTATTTATATTTTAAAATAGATAGTTGTTTTTTATTTATATACATCAATTTTTTTAATTTATTTTTATTTATATTTTATCTCATACTAGTATATTATTATATTTCCTTACTAGACTAGAAAAATACTAATACATCTATATGTACATGTGGCCAGATCGCACGAGGTCTTGTATTATATTTTATAAAAGAGTACGGTATACTATTACTAATTAGTTTATATTGTATAAAACCTAAATGTTACATTATTCTTTTGGTACTTTAACATTTTTTGAGGTTTTATTTTGATTTCTTAACTAATTTTAGTTTTATCTTATTCGGTTAATTATAGTGTTATCAGCCACTTTAGTTATTTTCATTAATTTTATTCAAAAAATATTAAGTGTGTGCTAGATGTTACTTTGATCTATTAATTAAGTTGTCCAAATCACCTATATAAAAATTAAAATTAGAGTTTCAGAAACATTAATTTCTCGTTCTTCTCTTCTTTTTTTTCTTATGATCAAACAGACAAATTGCAAATTTTAAGGATAGATGCTTGAAATCAAAAATAATAAACAAATTAAACTATGAAATTATACAATTGCAAAACGTTGGTGATAAAGTAAACAAAGAATAAACATGTTGAGTGAAACATAATCAACATCAAACACCATTATCAAATAAATCAGTACGTGCAAGTTTCAGATTTTAACAAAAAAAATAGATACTATAAATTGAGTGTGTTTAGTTTCATTGTTAACAAAGGCAAAAAGAGAAGGAGAGGAGTGGAAATGTGTTTGAAACCCTAATTTTAGCTTTTATATAGGTGATTAGGACAACTACTCGGTAGACCAAAGTGATACGAAGGACACACATAACCTTTTTTTTGAATAAAACTAATGAAAATGACTAAAATGGCTAACATAACCATATTTAAGGGGTCAAAATGTAACGAAAATTAATTGAGGGACCAAAATGAAACTTGAAAAAAAAAAGATAAGGAATCAAAAGAGTAATTTAGAAAAGTTTAAGAAAAGTGTTGTAAAAAGTGAACAAATATATTAAGGGACAAAAATAGTATTTTCTTACTTTTCATTTTCTTTTAAAAAAGAGTTTGGTTTTTGAAAGGCTAAAACTAATATAAATATTACTATCCTAGCAAAAGATATGATAAGAATAGTCACAAAAACATTATCACATTACCAACACTTGAGAGTTCAAATATGCACACAAAAAACCACAACAAAAATCAATATAAGAAGCTCAAATTACAGTTAAAAAGCGTTAGAACAACCAAAACAATAAGTGGAATTGTCTATTATTGATTCAACTTGAACACAAAATCTCTGGATCTAGCTTTTAACCACCACCAATATTGAATTTCGATTCTATTAATAAGTTGATTCAACAATAACATTTTTTGACCAAAAATCTGATTATTACAATCTTTTTAAATTGACCAAATGCATGCAACCAAATAAAGTAATTATTCATTAAAAATAAAAATATCTATTAAATACACAACTTTTCATAATTTAAAAAGAAAAGTTATATGAGTCCCAATGAAAGTTACTTTAACTACGAACTACAACCCATTAAATACCTCGATTGGAGAATAACAAATGTGGGTGGCTATTAGAGAGCAAATCTTGCATCGAAACTATATTTTTTCTCTATGACATATGGATTCCACAGTTAAAAAAAGATTAAAAAAATTTGTGTATATATTATTATAGTTGTTAAAAAATAATTATATTAAATTATTTCTGAGTGTCATTTAGTAATTTTTTTTAGAAGTGTTAGGTTAGAGTGATTGAATATTTATTAAATACTATCTTAAAAAATATGAATAAGATCCGTAAGACTTAACTTAACTAGTAAATGTCGATATTGTTAGGTTGAATACTATCTCTCAGTTTTGAACTCAGAACCTCGCAGTTTGTGAACAAATATATATATATATATATATATATATATATATATATATATATATATATATATATATATATATATATATATATATAAAAGTGATGTATAAACCTAAGTCTCATTCGAGATCCTTTTAAACATTCATTTTAAAGGAAAACGTCATGAAAACGTCATTGTAGATGCTCTAAAGACATTTGTTATTAATATACTATTTTAAAAAGTTTTACTAATATGAAGATATATAAAAATGTTATTATGGATGGTATAGATTTTTAACGGATTTTTTATTTATATATCCTTATTTTTTTTAAAAAAAAAAAAAACTAATCAATATATCTCAAATTGAAAACTATATACTAAAATGTCCTACATTTTTTGAATTTCAGGAAGTCGCATCCCCGCTCTGCGCTGAATGAATTATTAATCAAACAAAATACATTAAATTAAATTGAAAAAAAAAATGTGTAGATGTGTCAAAATAAATAACGTGCTATATTATTTCAACAAACTCCTGTAGATAAATTTATATTAGTTTAACAACTCCCTATTTTGTAGATAAATCAACAACTTTGTTTATTTTGCTAACAACTTCCTCCTATTTTTTTCTCGGGATCTAATAAATAAAAAATAAAACTAAGTTGCTAATTTATTTGCAAAATAAGAGGAAGTTGTTAAAATATTATAGCAAATTATTTGCTTTGACACGTCTATTCAACCGCATTAATTTGATGTATTTTTTTTTTGGTTTAAGGTATTTTGTTTGATTTTATTCATATAATTTAATTTTTTTTATTATTATTTTTATTTATTAGATCCGGAGAAAAGATAAGAGGGAATTGTTAACAAAATAAATTTAAGTTGCTAATTCATCTGCAAAAAGAGAGAGTTGTTCACTTTGTTTATTTTGGCACATCTATTCAACCATTTTATCATATTATTATTTTTTATTTATTAGATTTAGAGAAAAAATAAGAGAGTTGTTAACTATAATTAATTTTCTATAAATTTATCTATAAAATATGAGAGAGTTGTTAAAATAATATAACATAACTTATTTGTTTTGACATATCTACTCACGTCTTTTTTCTTCAATTTAATTTCATATATATTTTGTATGATTTTATTAATATAACTTTATTTTTTAAAATATTTTTTATTATTTTTTATTTATTTAATTAACAATTATTTAAGTATTAAAATAATAATAAACATTAATACCTGATCACATATCGAAAAGCGACCTTTTTAGTATATACTTTTAAACGAGTGATATATTGATTATTTAAAAAAAAAAATAGAGATGTATAAATAAAAAATCGGTTTTTAACTATGTTGTTGATGTAAAACATTAATTGGTTTTGTTGACAACTGATTCTTGGTCGGGAAAGGTGGATTACTGTTTTTAGTGGGATGTCTTTTTCCAACTACATTTTTTTTATCTATAAGATTCAATCTTGAGACACTATTTAAGGAATTTAAATATAGTTTTCTTTGCAGATTTAATTATACTATCCAATCAATTATTTTATACTAGTAAATGATTTTTATCTATTTGATTATATAAGTCTATACAACTATTGATATTAATTTTTTGAATAATTAATATTATTCAAATTATTTTTATTCATTTCTCTTTTATCAATAACTTAAATAATGCTTAAAATTTATTTATGCTGTTTTCAAATTATTATACCAACTTGGAAAAAAAAAGTTAGGCTTTGGGCAACTCTTCATTCAGTTTTAATTATTATGAAAAATGAAACGAAAGTTTCGGATTTAACCAAAAGATAAAGTGCAGAGAAAAAAATAGCAAGAAAAAGAAAGAAGGAAAAAGGATTTAGTATCAAAAGAGTGTAAAGCAAATGAGAGAGCTTGTGTATTGGATTTGAGTAACACAAGTTAGCATATAGCAGAATGGCAGCAACAGCGGTGGAGTGAACTAAAATGAAAAGGAAGACCCACCTATAAGCAGCATCCAGCTGGGCTGGACTCCTCCTTCACATGGCTAATGGCTTATAAAACACGGCGGGCCCATGGGCTCACTTTGTCAGAGTAAAATGGGGCCCACAAATGTGGTAGTGCAACTCATAAGTTCATCTTTGTAGTGTGCTACTTAAAACAGGGTATTGCAGCACCATGTTCATATCGTATTTTTTAACATGAGTGACTACATGTTAGAACCAGCTCATTTTGTCATTTTTATTGAAGCCGTAACAATCATTAATCGGCAACAATATAAAATCCCAACGGCGGTTTACGGTGTACCAATGTTGAGCATTTTACCATTTTATAATTTGGTAGTTTCACATATTGAAGTGATACAATTAATCCACGTGACACTCACATATTGTCAACGTGCTTTTTTATTAAAATAAATGCAAATAAATAAGTAGCACGTGAGAGAGAATAAAGTTCTTAATTAGGGTTTCAATTTTTTTTTAAATATTTGGTATATTTCTTTATTTTGATGTAGAAGAAGAAGATTTAATATTTTAGAATCTCTAATTTGGGAAAGAAATTGGGTTGTAAAAAATTGAAGAAATAACTCACAATTAAATGTGTCACCTCAACGTAAATTAGAGAAAAATTTAGGAGGGTGACCATCTAATTAACAAATTATAAATGAAAAACTTTAAAAAATAAAATATTTCAAAAAAAAAAAAAGGAGGAATAGAGTTTCATATCAATAAATGGTTGCTAAAAGTGAATTTAAACTTTTTTATCAATAAAACTAATTCATCTATTTTAAAAGGTCAAAAAATAACAAGAAATTATTAGAATTAATAATCTTTTAAATATTGAATTGGATGTTGAATTAGTGACACCTCTCAATCATCATTTAATTATTTCAAACAACCTGAGTTGAAACAAAACTATGTAAAACAATATAAATTGTCAATAAATTTAATAATCCAATCAATTTTTTTAATTTATGTAATTTATTTAAGAATATCTTATATTTAGAGAGGAAGATGATACAATATTATTATTATTGGACTTTTGAGAACTAAATGTCATATTGACCAAAATATCACACACAAAAAGAGTACATTAAGGTGTTTGTTCATCTACCTCATTTTTACTCACATAATATAAAATACACTACTCAAAACACATTTTTAATAGTGTACTTCACTCTTTTTGTGTGTGTAAAAAGTAAATAAATATTTTATTTATGTCACATGTTCTAAAAATATGTACAAATATATCTACAAAATTATAGTATGATAAAAAATTTAGAGATTCCTAACTCTATTACAAAAGACTCAATAGTATACATTCAAGTATCGTCGTCAAGTTGAAATCTTAAAGTGTGTGTCTATATATATAAATAAATAAAACTTAATATGCTGTATTTAGAATATTCATAAAAAAATAATTGATAGAGGTTGAGGAAAAGGAAATTTTATGTCTTTGGCCTTGTTGGCAAGTGTGAAAAAACCATTCTAACTAGGTAATGATTCTGAACATTTTCGATTATTGTATCGTTGAATATCCAACTAGAAAATGACTTCTCCTCTGTTGGTCACTTAATTCGTCTGTCCCATGAGGTGGTAGACTACAAATAAAGCAAACTTGCGGTAAAAAATTGGATTTTAAAAAAATAAATTGGTTCATGAAATTGTATGATAATTGTATCAACTTAATTAGTTTTTTTACTATTTTAAAATGGTCTACATAATTGAAAATGTTAACCAATTTTTTTAATAAAAATATGATATTGTTAATTACGTTAATAAATACTTGTGGATCATTTTCAATAATCAAATTGACATCTTGTAATAGATATTTTTCCCTCTATTTACATATATTACCAAATATATTATTAAAGTTTTTACTGTATTTGACATCTATTTGGTTGATTAAGGATGTCACAGCTCATTAATCATCAATTAAAAATAATTAATTATAACTTTTAGAATTTTAAATATATATATATAT
>JBBPBP010009777.1:63767067-63791079 GCA_037974735.1 Cicer chorassanicum | reverse complement strand
TATATTTTTTTTAATCTTTACGAATATACAATTCTTTTTAGTTCCTATAAATATTTTAAATATTCCACTATTTTAGTTTTGGTTCTTTCTCTTTTGTATTAGTTCGCAAACGATTTGTTTACCTTTGCTTTGGTTACTTTAATATGTGAACCATTTGATTTTATTTATAACGGCTAAAAAAAATATTACATATATATTAGAAAATTAATTTCAAAATGACATTTTTTACTGGAATTAGAATAAACAAAAATAATGATTAAAAATAAAAAAATGATATATTTATATCGTGTAAAATAATGGTTTAAATATGTTTTTGGTTCTTCTAAATATGTTTCGTTTTGATTTTAGTCCCTGTAATTTTTTTTTTTGATTTATACTCTTGCAAATTCTAACAAGTTTTAAATGAGTCATTTATGAATTTTTTTTAGTAAAAAAATGGTGACATGACTAATTTTGGATGAAGTGACACATGATGACTGTGTAATGGTTGTTGACTCGACAATATTTAATATTTAAAATTAAAATTCATTTTATTAACTCATTTAATTATTTAATTAAAAACTTAAAAATAATTAATTAATTAATAAACTAATGAAATAATAAAAACTCAATAATCTTCATCTTCAACCTCAATTTTTTTTAATAAAAACTCAACAACCTTCATCTTCAACCCTAATTTCTTCATCTTCAAATCACAAATTCTCATATATGAATCCAAACCCTAAAATTTTTAAGATCCATACCTTAAATATTAGAAGAGATAAGATCTCCTCAAGAGGCAACTTTCCTCTCTCTAATTCATCAGGAGTCAAAAATTTGTTGGGATCCAAAGCTTATTTTTCTGGCTCTTGGAACTATTGTCTTGTGTCATTATCCTTATGCTCATTGAGGGATGCTTTGGTAGCAATATTGATATGCAAAATCGCAAAGCAAAACAAAATTAATAGATAAAAATAACGTTAATATGCTCCTGCAACCAATCTCCTGATATGCTCCTGCAATGTTAAGAAAAATGAGATATTATAATTTTTAGGATTTGGATCCAAATATGAGAATTTCTGATTTGAAGATGAAAAAATTAGGGTTGAAGATGGAGGTTGTTGAGTTTTTATTAAAAATTTTGGAGTTGAAGATGAAGATTATTGAATTTTTATTATTTAATTGAGTTATTAATTAATTAATTAGTTTTATGTTTTTTATTAAATAATGAAATGAGTTAATAAAATGAATTTTAATTTTAAATATTAAATATTTTTTAGTCAACAACAATTACAAAGTTATTATGTGCCACTTCATATAAAATTATTAATGTTACTATTTTTGTTACTAAAAAAGATTTATAAAAACTTTTTTAAAACTTGTTAGAATTTGTAAGGTATAAATTATAAAAAAAAAATACAGGGACTAAAATCAAAACGAAATATATTTACAAGGATTAAAAATATATTTAACTCATATATTTACAAAAAAAATTAACAAACTTAAAAGTAAAAAAAATAATATATGTACCGAGATAAAATAAAAATATATAATTAAGTCTTTCAAAAATTATTTTGAATTATTAACTAATAATAACAGACTAAATGAGATAGTGTTTTCAAATTCATTGAAAAAATTATCTATTTAGTGATTTGTGCTTTATTTAGAAGGAAGAGTAAGAAGTGTATGGAGAGGGACTGAAGGTGGGTGCATAAAACCCTCCCTGACTTCAAGCTTCTTTTAAACCTAACTCTTCATTCATTGGATTGGATTTTGTCATCCAAACGTTACCTCAGATGCAAACAAAGCAACCACAAAGTGGGTCCCCATTAAACTGTTATCACGAGACAACGTCTTTTTTGAGCACCTATTCTATCGTTAAAATTGGACACTAGACTAGACTGTTAAGTGTTAACATCACGCAGAATTTGTAACAGTGTTTCTTCAAATACATTCCACAATCTGTATGGATTTTCTCCTACCTTATTGCCTGCGCAACAAATAAAATATGGGAGTGGATTCTCTCAGGTGAGAATTCCCTCTCTACTGTAATCTTGCTCACCAAATTCAGAGAATATAGTTTTTATAATATAATAAATAAAAAAATTGAAAAAAAATGGAGATTAGGTGTTTTTTTATTTTTATTTTATAAAATACGGTAAATTTCATCATAATTAACTCATACATATGTGAGATATCGGTTCGAATTCAAATAAAATATAAAACATAACAATATCAATATTTACCATTGAAATATTTTAATGACGAGGATTGTAACGGGTGAAAATGAAACCACGGTTAAAAAAATTCAAACCCACAAAATATAATGAGAAGAAAAAGAGAAATTAGAAATAGGAATGATATGCTTTTTAGTTTTTTTAATTTAGAGACAAAATATATTTAGTTTAATCTTTAATTTTGTTTTTTTAGTAAGGTGATCTTTCAAATCATAAAATGTGTACACTTATTTTTTTTTTATAAAGTTTTAACATATTTAGATGTCAAATTATTAATTATTAAAAAGTTTAAGTCTTTTCTACCTTGTACTAAGACATCCTCATCATCTTAAATTTAATTCATAAAAAAAGTCAACCTGCTTAATTTGTATATAATATATATATATATATATATATATATATATATATATATATATATATATATTCGAATTGGATTATAACACAATATAATGTATAAGAACCCAACTCTTCTAATTATTTTAAAAAAAATGAAACAGGTGAGGAATTAGAACTTGTGCGATTCATTTCTTTGTCAGTAAGACTTTGCTTCATATATGCTTCGAGCGGATTTGAGCCACTACTTTGTTTATTCTGAACTCAACTCAGCCTCTTTTATATCCCCATTCTCTTGCCATGTGTTTTCATGTCCACCTTTAAATCACATGTTTCCACCATCTTTTACAACATTCCCAATCATCCTTTTATTCGAACAATTGCCTCCTTTGGCCCTATTTTTCTCCCACGCGCGTAATGCGCTTACAATCTATGTCGGGGGTATGAAATTAGATGTAGGGGTATATAAAAAACTATAGAAAAACATCGAATTGATCAAATGAGACCATCGTTGATCAGGCTAATTTATTTTCCCCAAATAATAATAGGTCCATTATATTAATTTTTTTAGGATTCTATTATGCACTCCCACAGCTGTACCTGCCACCCCTCCGATCAACGTGAAAATACAATTTTACCCCTTTAATAATTTATAATAAATTTTAAAATTGACAGTTTCGAAAGTTTCAAATTTTTGAATGTTTCAAAAGTATCCAAATCTGGAAAGATTAGAAAGTTTCTAAATCTGAAAAACTTTGAAAGTTTCTAAATATGAAAAGTTTTGAAATTTTCCTATTTCAAAAGTTTTGAATTGTTCGAAAATTTTGGAAAATGTCATTTCAAAACTTTCGAATATTATGGAAATTTTATGTTTTGGAATTTTAAAATTTTTGAGTGTCACTTACTTTTAATTTCGAAAGTGTATTTTCGAAAAGGACAAAATTGTATTTTCACGTTGATTGGGGATGACCGATACAGTTGTGGAGGTGCAAGCTAGAATCCTCTAATTTTTTTGACGATGACTTCTTTTTCCGCCTCTAATCAGTAACACTATTTGTACACTATAAAAAAAAAGTAACATTATTTGTAACACTATGACAAACCCACATGACACAACAAATTATAAAAATATCTATTATTTTCAATGCCAGTTACACTAATAAAAGGGAAATAGATGTATATTTATCCTTTAATTAGACAATAAATGAAACTGGTTGTGGTCAATTTCTCTAGTTCATCAATATCATCACGTGTTCACTTTTTACTGTAAGATATATTGGTCTTGAAATGATTTTCTATTCAAGAACAAATTGCAAAAAAAAAACAAAAAAATTGAACATAAAATGATAGTAAATAGGAAAGCTTTTTAGTATCAAACATTTCCAATCATGAGCTTCAAAACAGAAAATGCACCACAGAAGTATGTCAAATGAACGTGTTGTAATGGTGAAAATGTTGACATGCACACATA
Organism: Cicer chorassanicum; assembly: GCA_037974735.1. NCBI lineage: Eukaryota > Viridiplantae > Streptophyta > Magnoliopsida > Fabales > Fabaceae > Cicer > Cicer chorassanicum. The sequence goes on along the minus strand of JBBPBP010009777.1, from coordinate 63,787,059 downwards.
AAAATAGTTTGCAAAATAATACTAAAATAGTTCATATAGTGGAATTAGCTTAGGAAAAATAGGATTCAAAAAAGTCAAAATCTTATCACCAAGTCAAAACTTATCACATAGTACAAGTTTGAAGGTAAAATTAATTTTCTAATATAAAATACTTTTCTTTTTCTCATCTAATAAAATGGAACTTATATCCTACCTTTTAATTTCCAACAATATGTGCTGCAAAGTAGTAGTAATGCACTATTTGTACAAGCAGAGGAGATATTAAATGCCAGAACCAAGACAAAAACAAATGTACAGTTAGCACTATTTTCTGTAAGCTATGATGTTGTATTTTGAGATTTTCCAGAACCATCTAAGACAATTTCAAAAAGATCAGCCTCAGATTCCTCATCAAAATCCATGGTTGGATTATTGTTCCCATTGTGGTGGCTTCCTTTGGTTGTTGTAGTCCTATTAAGCCACTGAGAATCAATCCTATCCATGGAGAATAGTTCCTTGCTATCATCAAAACCAAGTGTAGCAGCAGGAGAACTTACAAGTGGGGATACAAAGCATGGATTTGGTGTCCTTTGAGCATTTGCTGGTGCATATTTAAATGGATTTTGTCCAAAATTAACCAATACCATAATGTCTATATTTGCAGCCAAGGTTGGATATAATGGAGTGCTAAATTCCTCTGTCTGGCAGTGAATGACATGCATCAACTCTGAGTCTAATGTGAAGAAAACTTTCTTTTGTCTAGGAACAAATCCACAACCAATCACCTTATCTGTTCCTATCCACTCTGCCTTCTCAGATTCAAATACAAGTTTCATTCCTGTAATAACCAAGTTTCATATTTAGATATTATAACAAAATAATATATCAGAAATGTAAGCGATGTTTGTTCTTTGTAGATAAGTATATCTATGAAGCATTGATGATGACAGACACTACACCGACACTAACACAATTTACACCTATAATAATTTGAGACAATTGAAGTGATCGCATGTAATCGTAAGTGTCAGTGTCGTGTCAGCACCAACATGCGACAGACACAGATAGACCTTCAATATGAAGTGTCGATACTATATAGAAATATCTATGACATCTATTCAATTCTTTAAACCCCAATAGACAAAATAAACTAACCAAATGATATACACTACTATTTATGATGTATGATATGAATGTGATTAAAGTGTGGGCTGTGAAACATTTCACGTGGGCCTTTCATAATGTTGATGTTTTAGATCATCTTTTGTCTTAAAGTAGAAACAAAAAGGTTATGCAAAATTGTGAATCTGTCAGTTTCACCTTGATGTTGAGGATCCTATCCACAAGTCTACAAAATCTGGACCAAAAGTATTGAAATGACCTTAATACCTTTGCTAAAATGTGACTACATTCATATTTAAATTCATAGTAAATTTAACAAAATCACATTATGCCACATTAACTTTGATAAAAATCACAATCACAATCCTAACATGGTTTTGTCAAACTCACCATGATTCGGAACATGTATGCATACATGAATGAACTTGGAAAACATTAAACTCAGGTTAAGTGAATAATTAGTTACTTACCATCAAGATAAACAGAACCATTTGAGTTGAAACCAATGCTTCCAGGATAACTACCAGGAACTTTCAAAACAACAGGACCTCCAATTGTTAATCCCAATGAAAACATCACATGTTCACTCTTCTTCCCACTTTCTCTACTATCAACCTTCATTTCTTCAACACTATTAACTTTACTATGATTATTACCACTCGTAACATGAACCAATGCCTCCGAATTCCCTTTATAATCAAAATTACCACCACCTTTCACAAGAAGCTTAGTCTTATCATCACCTTCTCCACCCTTTCTAACAAATTCAAACTCATCGCCGCGAGAAGAATACAAAATCGTAATTTCAAAATACGCTTCTTGTGGAAAAGCACAGTTTCCCAAAAAAGGACCAGGTAACGGTAAACCCGTTCTAATAACAGAATTAACCATAGAAGAAGAATTAATTTGATTATTTAACTTTTTCATCCCAGAATTTAACCTAACTTTCTGAATAAATTCACCTGATCCACGTGACATTTCATAACTAATTTCAGCTTCTGATAATTCTCTTCCGTAATTATCACCTGTAGGTGCGGTACATGATCCTAACAGTGAAGACCTCTTTGACGGTGACGGCGTGTAAGTTTTATAGCTAGTGAAAGCAAATCTTGACCATCCATTTTCAACGGCATCAGATGCCATAGATGGATTCTCAATCCAACTGAACAAATTTGTTTTTGTTCTTCCGGACACGCCATTACGATGATTCCCTTTGTTCTTGTTAATTTGATCTAATTGATGATGAACACTTGGTTGGTGATGATGAATTCTTGTTCTAGAACTTTCCATTCTGATTACACTTGACGGTTCAACTGAATTTCTACGGTTTTTTTTATGGCACCAACGCCACCAGATTAAAACTAACAGTATCGTTGAAACGCATCCAACGGTGGATGCTATAGCTGCAATATGAATCCACATCTCTTGTTAAATTTGGATTGTCTTCTTTTGTTTTTAAGGTTTGTTTGTGTTTCGTTTTTGTATGCATAGATTGTTTGGTGTGATGATGGTAAAGGAAGAAGAAAATTATGGTGGCGGGCGTGTGGACTATGACTTAAGACTGGTTCAATAAAAATACGCAAGTAATTTGAAGGAAGCGTTACCGAAACGTGAATATGAAGTGGCACATAACAGGGTTGCGTTTTCCTTGTGCTGGATTCATAAGTTTAATAAGAGTCTCAGTTCTTGGTCAGTTCCCTATGATTTAATTCAATTTATTATTATTATTTTTGACCAAATTCAATTTATTTATGAGAACCGATAAAGTCTACATGGAAAATTGACGCGTTTGCTGATTCAATTTTTGTTTTATTTCAAAGGTGAAAGAAAAAGCTGAATGATGATAATTGATTTGGTAAAATTGAACAGAGTCAAAAGTATATTTATGTAAAATTATTTATATTACTTCTATATATAAAATATATATAAATAAAAGTGAGTTGAATAATAAATTTAAGATTTAAATAGTCAAAAATTCCAAATTATAGATTTTAAGTTAGAAATAATATTATGGATACAATAAATTCTACATTTATTTTGTTGGATTATAAAATCAAATCTACTTACTTGCTTGTAAGCAAACATACCAAAATCAATTTGTACATATTTCGAATCAAAATTTGACTCGTTTAACGGTAAAATCAAACCTATGTCAGGGAAGACAAAATTAGTTTTAAAGATGTAGAATTAATTTTACCTTTAAAATTGATTCTAACTTAAAATTAAAATTTAGAGTTTTTACCTCCAAAATTAATTTGTTAGCTTCGAAATTATTATTCAATCAACTTTTACATAAATATATCACAGCATAAATCATTTTATTCTCCTCATTTTTACATAAATATATCTAAATATTTATCTAATTGCTAATTACCATACAAAATTTTATTTCAAAAGAAAATACTTTTGATAATATCACATTCTATTAGATAAAACAATGAATGAGCATATTAACTTGCAAGTAAAACAGAGGTTTTCAATATTTGGGAAGGTTTGACGTAGTTGTCCTTCTCAATTTAATTATAGTGTATTTTGTTAATTGATGCCTTAGACATTACTCATCTCCAAGTAGACGAGATATATGTGTGCATTTAATTTTATGTTTGTATGAGACCAAATTAATTTGATAAACATATAACAGAAAATTGATTTTTAATATTTAAATATTCTTGAATTGTTTTTATTTATTTATTTGACAACCATACTTGTGACACATGTTTCAGTTTTTTATGTAGAAATTTCAAATTCTAAAGTATTTTCGAGTTAAAACCTATGCTCCTAAGGTTCTTATCATCGATGAAGATATTTGGCATGCTTTTAAAGATTATTGGATTAAATATTAATCCTCTTAAGGATTATATCATCAAGGAAATAATTTGACATCCTTCTTATTATGATTCTTAATTTAAGTCATTGATAAATGGGAAATAGAGAAAAGTAAATTCAATGATATTGATAATAGAGAGTTGATTATATCAAGGGTTACAAACACTTATATAGTCGATTAGATAAACAATTAACTAGTGTAAAATAACTAACTAGCTAGTGTAACTAACTAACTTAACTAATTAACCAACTACGATATATATATAATACTTCTAAAGATTATTGGATTAAATGTAATATTGATGGTTGTTTTTGGTTATTCTAATCCTGTTGTCGTGGATGTATTGAAACATCCTACAAGAAATGGTGACACTTCTATGGATTGAAGTCTTGTTCTTTGGTTATTAAAAATATATGGTTTACATGTCTGGAGATTGTTAAAAGAATGAAGTTTATAGTCTCTCATTAGATAATGTAATCAATTTGTTGATAATATTATTAATTTGAGGCTTCACATTGTTAATACTCATTGATAGAATATTTTGTATATGTTTATGTTGTCAATTTTATTAAAGAGATGAGTTGAACTTATGACTTGTTTCTCACTCTAACTCTTTTAAACTATCAAATCATATCGTGACTTTAAAAAAAATTAAATTTTTTTCATTTAATTGTTTAATGATATCACAGAGTGTTATAAATAATAAGTAATTGACTTTTAAGCTCAATACAATCATTTAATGCTGCATATTTGCTTAAAAAAAGTCCTTAAGATAACATTTGTGTGATCAAAAACTTTTTTCATATGGCAAACTCGTCGTTGAGTGAGACACCAGAAATTTATAGTCGGTGAATGTGGATTAGGTGAAAATAAATACAGTGGCATGACTTTAACGATATTCAATTGTGGATGCTCATTTTTCGATACAATGTGATGCTCATTTAACTTAAATTAAATCAAAATTTCAGAAATAAAACTATTATATCTTATTCAAATGTTGCTGAATAATATGGTCTCATCTCAGATTATTTCAAAAGAAGCAACGAGCCGAATAATGCACAATCATTCTCTTACCAATTAATCCGATGATGATACGTAATTAAAAATGTTTTGTCAAATTTAATATGAGAAAAGTGGACTTCATACCAAATGGTATAGGACAATTGGCCAATAACTAAATCACTTAAATAAGTGGTTATGGTTATTTTTTAATTGATGCATAGAAAAAAGCAGTTGTAGGGGGATGTCTGTTTGTTAATGGATCTCTATACTTTAAGAAATTAGTCTTTGATTTTCGACTATAAATAGTTTTAAAAAAGTAGATTAATCGCATAAACTTGCCCTCAGTCCAATTAAAAGGTGTCCAATAGAGTATTATTCGAAATCCATAACTACTGTCTACTAGTAAATCATTTTGGTTACTTAATTCATATTTCACTTAAATTATATTTTATACTTCGTCTTATTTTGACTTAATTTGAAGTGTCTTTTTGTAGGCTCCAGCTTCGTTCATATTGTAGTAGTAACAACAAGGGAAGGGATATTCTAGAAGAAGAACGACAATTTAACAACAAGGAGTTTGAATCTTTTTCGAGCACAAACAACATGCAAGCAATGCAAATTATTCTATATATTTTAAAATAACTGTTATTTAACGTTTTTAACATGTAAACAATTGACCTCGTACAGATATTAAGAAAATATATGAACAAAATTTAACAATAGTAAAATACCATTATTATCAATTATCAAGAAATAAATTAGTGTCGTCATTGTATAACGGAACATAAGTGAATTTGGAGTTGTGTATTACACACTTTGAATGGAAAGATAAAATTTAATAAACTGTGTTTTGTAACCATAGCAAAGTAATTTGTAACCTTTATTTATTTATTTTTTTGAAAGTTTTTTATTTTATTCTAAAGTAGTGTGAATTGATTCACAAGAGTGTAAGTTGATTCACAATTTTTTTTAAAAATGTGTGAGTTGATTCATAAGGTCTTAAACACTGAAAATAATCACATGTTAGTTGATTTACAAAATTAAAAATCACTTATGAAATATTTTTTATGTATTTCAAAGTTTACCAACATGCTCTATCATGCAACTAACATTATGAACGATAAAACGAGGTTTTCAAATCACCTTTTTTGATTCAAGAGCTTTAATGAATATTGAGAATTATAGAATCAACAAACGCATACAAAATCATCTAATTAAATAAACTAATTTTTGACATTTATTAAAATAATAAGTCTAGGAAAAATTTGCAATATTTGCACGCATCGCTACTTTTCAGTCAGCATTAAAACAATATTAAAACCTCCAAAAGTGATCCACCTTTGATTGGAGTTAGAGTTATTCAAACTACATTGAAGATCATAGATTAAGTATTTATTATGGTGTTGAGAACAGCTATAAATTCTTATAGCTCTCTGTTTATTTGAATTATTAAGTTACAAATGTTCATATCAATGTTGTTTGAGTCAACATTTATAATATCAATACTTAGAGAATCGTTCCAAAATAAGCAACACCATTTACTATACCACCATCAGATCTGAAACAACTAACAATTTTGAACAAAATAAGGTCCCCTATTTGAGAAATCAACTTAGCAATTTATGGCTCAGATCTCTTGGTCTCTAATAAAGAACTTAAGTTCGCTTTATTAGACAAAATGAAATCATTTAGAGCGCTAATTGTATGTGGGTTGTTTAGCCCACAACAACTCCAAGAGAGCAACCTCATTGTTTCGGTTAGTGTTGCTTACCATGGCTTGCTGCAAGTTTAGTTGAGAAGTTGGAGTTAGTACTATTAGAGAAAGAAATATATTTCTAATAGAAAACTCACAATTTGCTTGATGCTTAATGTCAAGTACAATGAAGTATTTATAGGTACAAATAGATAACTCTAGAGATATTTATAGGAGCTTCCTAATTAATGCCCACTTCTAGATACTTCCCACGCTTTTTCTATAATTAAAACACTTCTAGATTCTTACATAGAAATTCTATATGGTTCTAGACTTATCTAATTTCAAATTAGTAATAACATTGCACCCCCTTAATTTGAAATTTTCTTCTTCATTCCAAGTCTTGCTCTTAGCCTTTGAAAGTCTTCAAATTTTAACGGCTTTGTAAAAAGATCTGCAACTTGATCTTGAGTCTTCGTATATTTGAGTTCAACTTCATTCTTGGCAATGCATTCTCTAATGAAATAGTATCCTCTTAGTGACTTCATGTGTGTAATAGTAGGAGCTTCGGTGAAACGACTCACTACTCCTACCGCATATAGAATATCAGGCCTTGTACATGTTAAGTATCTTAGGCTTCCAACGAGGCTTTTGAAAAAAGAAGGGTCCTCATTTTGTCCATATTCAAAATTTGACAACTTCAATCCGCTCTCCATTGGTGTGTTCACCGGATTGCAATCAAACATTTTAAATTTCTTCAAAACTTCCTTTGCATAGTTTTCTTGAGAAATAAATATACCTTCTTCTAATTGCTTTACTTCTAGGCCTAAGTAGTATGACATGAGTCCAATATCAGTCATCTCGAACTCAAAAGCAATGGCCTTTTTGAACTCTTCAAATAAACTTGGATTGTTCCGAATGAATATAAGATCGTCCACATAGAGACAAGCAATCAAAATATCTCTATTATCACAAACTTTGACAGAAAGAGCATATTCATTAAGACAACAAGCAAACTCATTGTCTTGGAAGTATTTGTCGATGCGATTATTCCATGCTCTTCGTGCTTGCTTTAATCCATACAACGCTCTCCTCAATCTCAAAACTTTATCTTCATGTCCTTTAATTGCGTACCCCATTGGTTGCTCATGATAGACCTCTTCTTCAAGATAGCCATTTAGAAATACCGATTTTACCTCAAGTTGATAAAGTTTCCACTTATTTTGAGCAGCTACAGAGATTAGCAAATGAATAGTGTCTATGTGAGCAACTGGTGCAAAAACTTCTTCATAGTCAACTCCATGTTTTTGTTTATAGCCTTTGGCAACAAGTTTTTCTTTGTATTTTTCAATATCTCAATTAACATTCTTTTTAGCCTTGTACGCCCATTTGACTCCAATTGCTTCATGGCCTTTTGGAAGAGTTGCTAATTCCCAAGTGTTGTTCTTCACAATTGATTTGATCTCCTCATCCACGGTTTGTCTCCACCTTTTATCTTTCACTGCTTTGCCATAATTTAATGGCTCACTATCCACCAAGAGACAAGACAACTCTTCAAGGTCAAGAGTAATTTTAGTTGACATTTCATAAATATCTTCTATATCTTTCATCTTACTTGGTCTTTCGCTTGAACTTTCATCTAGAGAAGTAGGTGAAGGAGGAGGTGAAAAAAGTGGAGTTGCATCTCGAATTGGTGTTGTGGCCTCTTGATCTTCTTCAAAATATGGAAAGAAATTATGGTTTGTTTCTTCTTGACCCTCCTAATTCCATGTAGCATCTTCATCAAATTCATCATCACGACTCACCACTATATGATTGTTCCATGTGTTGTACAATTTGTAACCTTTAGAATGCGGATCATAGCCAACAAAGACATGTGTGATGTTTCGATCATCAAGTTTGGATCTTTCTTGTTGTGGCACATGTGCATATGCTATGCTCTCAAAGACACGCAAGTGATTAACACTAGAAGTCATTCCATTCCATGCTTCTTGAGGGGTTTGGTCTTTGATATTTGAAGTTGGAGAGCGATTTGTCAAATAGATCGCACAAGAAACTGCTTGAGCCCAAAAATCCTTTGGCATCCTTTTGGATTTTAGCATGCATCTTGCCATGTTCAAAATAGTTATATTCTTTCTCTCGGCTACTCCATTATGTTGAGGCTTGGAATTGTCAACGGATGGTGAATTTCATAAGTTGCACACAATTCATTAAACTTCTTCGAAGTGAATTCATCTCCTCGATTAGATCTCAAAATTTTGATTTCATGATTGCTCTTCTTCTCTACAAGAGCTTTGAAGTTCTTGAAAACAACAAAAGCTTCTAATTTTTGCTTTAAGAAATAAATCCAAGTTTTTTACTAAAATCATTAATAAAGAGAATGAAATATTTACTCTTGCCAAATGAAGATGAATTGATTGGTCCACACAAGTCGATTTGCACAAGTTGCAGTGGCTTAGTTGTTCTTGATGTGGCTTCTTTAGGGAAACTTTTTCTAGCTTTCTTGCCAAGAAGACAACCTTCACACAATTGATTTGGATGATTGATTCAGGGCATCGATTTAACCATATTCCTTTTTCCCATAATTTTAAGTGCACCAAAGTTCAAATGGCCATACCTCATATGCCTACGCCATGCTTCATCTTGGACACTTATCTTCAAACATTTTGTTTCAATAGTACTTAGGTTTTAGATAAACATTATATTTTTCGACATAAGAACCTTAGCGATTAAAATGACATTTTGATCTCTAAGCTAAAGATGTTTATTTTTCATGAGAATTTCATATCCTTTTTCAAGAAGTTGGCCCAAACTCAAAATATTACTCTTTAATTTAGGCACATAGTATACATCACTAATCAACTTATGGCTCCATCTTTAGAAGAGATTAGAATCGTACATTTCCCTTCAATTTTCACTTTTGATGAGTCTCCAGAGGAAACATTTTCATTAAGCTCCACAAATTTCTCTTTGCATCCAAACATATGGTTACTTGCACCATTGTCCAAGTACCATGAGCTATTAACATCTCTCTCTTCTTCCTTGAGTGTTAGAACCAAAGTTGACTCTTCATCTTCGTCAACAAGATTAGCATCTTCTTCCTCTTGATTAGGAGTATTACGACATTCTCAAGAAAAATGGTCATATTCATGACAGTTATAACATTCAACTTTAGATTTGTCATACCTCACTTTACTTTGATAATAGCCATAACCTCTTCCTCTTCCACGAATTATTAGTGATGAGTGACTTCTTTCTTCATAGTTTGATTCACCATTGAAACGTCTTCCTCTTCTTCCTTGGCCACGATCATGTCTTCGTTCTCTTCCTTGTTCACGTCCACGTCCATTTTGACTATTGAGTCATATGTCGTTCTTCAACGAAGCTTTGATCTTGAGAACTTGCTCTAATGGCTCGTCTTGCCTTTTATTCATTCTTTCTTCATGAGCTTGCAATGAACCTTTTAATTCCTCAATAACACACAACACATAATCCAACTTAGGAGTCAAAGAACGAAGAATTTTCTCCACTACACGAACATCTTCTATCTTGTCTCCATATCTCTTCATTTGATTAACAATTGTCTTTACCCTTGAGCAATAATCTGAAAATGATTCGGAATCCATCATCTTCAAAGCTTCGAAATCTCCCCTTAGAGATTGAAGTCTTATCTTCTTCACTTTGTCAATGTCTTGGAGTGATTTCTCTAAAATCTTTCAAGCTTCCTTTGAATTCGTAGCATCAACACCCTTCTCAAACATAGAATCATCCAAACATTGATGAATGAGAGTAAGAGCTTGTTGATCATTCTTCCTTGTTTTTGCCAAAACCTCCTCTTCAACTTGAGACAATCCCAGTTCATCTAGTGGTTCATCATAGCCTTTTTCAACAATCTCCAATACACGTTGAGCGCCAAACAATGCTTTCATGAGAAGACATCATTTTTCATAATTTTTTTTTTTATGAGAGGAAAGTGAAAAGTAGTATAATCACAAGTCACCATTTGTCAACTCTCACAACCAAGCTATGATATCACTTTGTTAGAGAAAGAAAAATATTTCTAATAGAAAACTCACAATTTGTTTGATGCTTATTGTCAAAGACAATGGAGTATTTAAAAATCTAGAAGTGCTTTAATTTCTACTTCACAATTTTCTTGTGGACTTAGGTATAGGGACTCACGACCCATTTTTTTTTATCTTTGAATTTTTTTATATAAAAAAAAACTTTTTTAAAAAATAATTATGAGGGAAAATGTTTTTTTTTTGTAGAAAATTTAAAATTTTGATTTTTTTTTTTTCTATTTCTTTTGTCATGAAAAAAAATTACAAATAAAAAATCATCCTAAAAACAAATTATTTTTTATCTGAAATTTTTTTACCTTAAGTTCAAATAATTTTGTGGCACTTTTTTATTTTGAAGGTTTACTTCAATGAGACTTTTTTAACTATGAGATTTTTTTATCCTCCAACGTCTAATTCGGAGTCAACAAATAATATACTTATAAAATTGACACATTATAAAATGTCCAGCAGATGGCTAAAAAAATCAGAGGCTTCTCAGAAATTTAAAGACATGGAACAGGTTAAGCGGTGGCTTGGCTTGAAAATTATAAAGCTTTGGAGATGAATGTGATGTTTTGTATCACGTTGCTAATTTGTTTCGGTTGATGTTTTCTTTACCTGTATTAGCTTTGGTTCGATCTTTCTTGACAATGGTTTCCTAATGGTGTGCTTACATGCATGTAATGATGTAGTTACATTGTGAGGCTTTACATGAATTTTGGCCCACACAATGTTGACTTATTGTATCAGTGCCTAACTTATGCACTTTGTGTTGAATAAAAAAAAAAAATCTGCACTTTGTGCCTGAGTTAGTTTTTAATAGTATTATTTTTTGCATCTAAAAAAAACAATAGGATTGAGTGATTAAAACTGTTGGCAAAGCACGGAATGAAACATAAGTGGCTGTATTAACAATTTGAAATCATTGAACATACGATTGTATTTGTCGTCGTATAATTGCAGGATAGGAAATACAGACACATAAGACGTACACCTCTCGGCTGTCACGAAATGCCACGTGGGGGCATAGTATACGAACAAAATTGCCATTCGAATTGAGTCAGAGAGAGATAGCTACAGCTACCATGGATTATGTCGGCCATCTTTTAGTTTAAGAAAGCAATAATAATAATAATAATAATAATAATAATAATAATAATAATAATAATAATAATAATAATAATAATAATAGTATTAGTAGTAGTAATAATAATAAATTTGAGATAAATCATTGATCAATCCGTCAAAATTTCAAATTAGTTATTGAGTCATCAAAATTATTATTAAAAGATATAATTAACTATCAAAATAGTTCGTAACTGTTATAACATCAACAATTAAACTGACTCATATTTTGGTGATTCAGATATTAATTTGAATTTTTTATTGAGTTAGGACCAAAATAATATAGACTTATATTTTTATAAACAAAATAATAGTTTATTGTAAATGATTTTTTTTTCAAAAAACCTAACAATTGTCAAATTAATTATTTCTTGTAGAATTTAAATTCAGAAATTACCGACCACAATTAATACCAACAATAATGACAACAAATAAATAAAATTATAAAATGAATACGGTAAATTTTAATATAATTTTTTTTCAAAATAATAATAAAAATTACAAATCGTTCAGAATAAAGAAATTACTCTATTATATAAAATAATAAAATAAAATAAAAAAATCTTCTAAATAACACTTGAAAATTAGAATCGTTACATGATGAAATCCAACATATCATAATATCTTCACAAAAATAATATCACAAATAGACTCAGAGAAAAAATGACTATACATATAAATTAGTAGAGTGACAAATACAATAGCAAGTGATAGAAATGATATATTAAATTTTCAATTAAAAAAAAGAGTGTTTGCCGAACCACACCCACCACCGATATTAAAGTTGAAATCTCTTGATCACACTGCTCTGTTATTTGGCCGCTACACTATTTCCCAATTATCACGCACTGCTCCTTAGCTCGGCTATTGTTGCTGACATTTTGCTACTAGTACTAGGGATTAATCCCCTTTTATTAGTCACACATGGGCTAAAAGATCTGCCCTACACACACTATGTTATTTGACGTGGACTTCCATTTTAGAAGGCATTCAGCTAACATAATAAATGTTTAAGTTTACCCTTTAAATATATTACCTCCCAACTTAAATATCAATAAAAGTATAATTATAAAAATTGAGTATGTTTAAATTTTAATAAATTTATTAATTTTTTTAATTTTATTCGTGTTCTATTAAATATTTTAATTCTAACACTTTTAATAATTTAAATTGCATTTACAAAATACATCAATCAAATACCAAATATTTATTGAAGGAAGGTGGATCAATCAAATAGTTAAAAGAAATAATGATGTCATCAACGGAGTCTAAAGATAATCACTTGAATTGTGAGAGCAATCATATACCACAATTGCATTTCAAAGTTTAAAACATTAAATTATTTCATTTTTATCCAAAAACATTTATAATAAAATTCTTTTTATTGAATATTTAAACACATTTCACTAATGTGAAATCTTTTTAATCACAGTATTTAATAAGCATAATTATTTTCAACTCTAACACTTAAAAAGTATTTACTAAATGGTAGAGAGTTGTTTATAAAAACACATATGGCTATGAGCACAAATTTTTTTACTCACAATATAAAAAATGGTATTTATTAGGGAATAACTCTCTATTGTGGAAGCCCTACGAGACCTTTGATTCACAATTGATACAATAACTTACTTTAAAAAAAAAAAAATCCATCTCCATTTTAAGTGTGAGTACGTCATCTATAACAACGCTATTTTAGGAGTTGCAAGTGATTTGAAAAAGAAAAAAAAAAAGATATGTTGGATTTATCTTAAAGAAAGCTCAACGTGGCGGCGGTACCAGTCGACAGACTAGCAGCCAAGTGGGAAACACATTCCCTTCATTTCATTTCGCCCGCCTCTATTCTCTACCTCCAATATTATTTATATAATAATAATAATATTAATTTCTACCTAAATAATATTTTCATTCCTCTCATACAAATAGAAACCAATCCAACAGACTATAAAACAGAATCTCCCTGACTCCTCAGCTAGCTTTGGCAATATCAACACACAACACAGCACATATGGTTTAGTTTAGTTTAGTTTAGTTTATCATACATAAATACCAGAGACAGAAACAGAGTATCATGGAACAAGAAAGAGATTGTTGTTCAACAATCATAAGAACCAGAACCAAGAACAACAACAACAACAACCCCCAAGATAAACACAAACAACAAGAGAAACCATACAGAGGAATAAGAAAAAGAAAGTGGGGTAAGTGGGTAGCAGAAATAAGAGAACCAAACAAAAGATCAAGAATTTGGTTGGGTTCTTACATAACCCCAGTAGCCGCCGCACGTGCCTACGACACCGCCGTATTTTATCTAAGAGGTCCTTCGGCTCGTCTTAATTTCCCAGAACTGCTGTTTCAAGACGACGAAGAAAACAACGGCGGCGACGGTTCTGTTCAACAAGGTGACATGTCCGCTGATTTAATACGGAAAAAAGCCACTCGAGTCGGTGCTAGAGTTGATGCTCTCCAAACAGCTCTTCAGGATTCAACACGCTCCACTTCTACTCAATTTATGTCTGATGTTAAACCAGATTTGAATGAGTATCCAAAACCTGAAGATTAATAATCGCTTTACTTTCAGGATTAATATTATTCATACTTTCTCTATGTAATCTCTAATATCCATCCATCAATCAACCAAATATTTTGTTATGATGGGGATTGTAACTTGCAATTTCCGCTACTATATTATTACTATTTATTATCTTCTTTTGTTAGAATTGTTAACAGAGCATATATACATAGGAAGAATTAATAGACCCTAGCTTGTCATAAATCAATGTAACCTACTTTTAATTAAGGTGAGCAATAAGCCTTAATTTAAAGTTTAAAGCGATGGTGATTTAATTAATTTCTTAAAAATTTATCACTAACCGCCATCAATTTAATTCTCGACTTATATATGAATTAGTACAAACTAAGTCTGGTGTTTCCGATTTGTAACATCGGGTCATTTTTGGCTGGACCTAAATGAATGATGATCGAATCAAAATAACCATCTTTTGTTGATTGATATTTTTCTAACTTAATTTGTGTAGTGTTTTTATATATATAAGCAAAATCTTATATACGGATGATTCCACCAATCAATTTTAAATATTTTTACCCATAGAATCAATTTTAAAAAAATGTTTAAAATTTCAATTCTTATACATGTCTTTTTCTTTTTTTATAAATATATGTTAATATTTATTTTTACTTTTATAATTAAAATAATAATTTAAATGATACTAATTTAATTAAAATAAAATAAAAGTATATGTATATCACTTATTAAATCAATAATTTATAAATTATGTCATCATTTTATTCATAAAAATGAGAAGGATTGCGAACTATCATTTTTGAAGAGTATTATCAATCGTCTTCGAATTTTTAATAATTTTTAAATATCGATTCACAATAGATCACTTATATATATTCACTTGTTTTGTTTTGTGTTTAATTATTATGCAGTATCGGTGTAAAAAATTTTACACTATCAACATATTACAACCATATTTGAACATAATTTTAAAGGTAATTATGATAAAAGAAAAATTAATATATGTAAAAACTATTTAAACTGTAAAATATATATAAAATAAATCTTTAGAAAATATATTATCTAAATTTTCTTAGAGTAATTTAAGGAGTCAGAGTTTTAAAGAAAAAGAAAAAAAAAATAACTTTTTATTTATAAATTAAATAAAATATAAATTGTTTCTAAAATTGATGATTAAATTAAATTGAAACATTATATAATGAATTATCATTGTTATGTCATTCTTTTAATTTTTTTAAATTATAATCATACCTTAAGCTTTCGTTCGTGGACAATATTCTCTACTATGTTATCTTGATGATGATTGATCAAATTATGTGCAAATGCAAGTAACTAGTGTGAAAAGAGGCAAACGATCGACGAAGAGATAAAGATAGGATTCCTAGGAACGGCAATGACTCAAGAAAGCCGCATTAGTTTGAAACATACAAAAAATAAAATTGTTTAATCAGTTGTCAAAAAGTACTAAACAAGTGGATTTAGCGATAAGCACCAAAAGAGGCAGTTGTTGATATATAGAATGAGCTAGACAGGTGGGGAACAGTGGTATTCATCTTAAATAGGGTTTTGGTGCTTACCATACAATTTGTTTTCTATATACGTCAAAAGAATAGGAACCTAACAAGTTCAATTTTTTCTTTTTTATAAAATTTTTCTTTGGGTCGTTGGCTCGTTCAACATCATGCCATAGGTTGTCTTCGCGCCAACAATCAATACTAGAGGGACGATGTACAAAAAGATGCACATCAGTTTCAACGTGGTTGTTGCAGATATGACAAATTAGGTTAATTTCACCTTCTTTCTTTATAAGTCTCAACCTGATCGAGATAGTATTTGAACAAAACCTCTAAATAAAATGTTTGACCTTAGCTGATATATAAGCTTTCCATAGAACTTGTCATTTGTCATTCGGAGTATGCTCCACATGGTGGTACAGGTTACACCACATATCGTATGTGAAGTGACAATGTCAATTACAAGAAAATGGGGGTTTGAATTTTAATTGCTCATTTTTAAATAATTCTTGCTTAATTTAAATTAGTTAACTCCAGATCAATCTTGGTTTTAAAAACACAATGATAGCATAACGTTCTTGGTTAGTGAAATCACAAAATTAGTTTCTCTACGAGATATATGGTTAGTTAATCATAAACAAATAGAAATAAGGGAAAGAGGATCACGTATAGATATATCTTGGTTCACCCGATGCGGGTTACGTCCAGTCCTCACAATTGTTAGTTTTTTTACTAAAGTGTTCAAACAAAATCGTTCTTGCTTTTCACACAACCTTTCCAGATCAATCTTGATCTGTTACAATATATTACCTTTCTACCTAGAAAGGATTTCCAACAGTTACCTTTCAATTTTATAAAAAGTTTTTACATATCACCTTTTTAACCATAACAGGATTTTTTACGATTTGCTCAAACTATATTCAACACAATAGTCTTGAATTACAAATGTGATGATTTAAAGAATTTGATGGGTCTGAATGTACTCGACACTTGTTTGAGTTTGGATTCTTAGCAAAGGACTCAGTAAGAAAGATCTTTGAATCTAGTGAAACGAAATTGGAGCATTTCCTTTTGATTGAAGAGCTTTAGTATTTTCAAGTATGATTGTATATGTGATAGATTGCTTGCACTTGAAACTCTTGCCTTGTCCTTGACCTTGAGGTTCCTTTTATAGGCTTCATGGAGGCTGATGACAACTCATCTAGCCGTTTAAAAGTCTAGTTGTCTCATTTTTGCTTTATAGTGGATAGGTGTTGTTTAAAGCATGAATGTTCTTGCTTTAAATACCATAACGATCTTTGTTTATGTTTTGAGAAATGCTGATCTTGAGAATATTTGATAGCTGTTTTGATGTCATACTTTGCTATGTCTCGTGTGTAGACTGCTCAGAGATGTAGTTGCAGTGTCCAATCAAGTCTATCATGGTTGTACTTGTTGCTTTATCAATATGAGGATTGATCTTGCTTGTTTGATTATGATGCATAGCTTTTGCCTTTGTTTTGGAATGGATCTTTCTGAAACGATCTTGTATACATCAGGTAACTTTGTAAAGAATGGTTTATTTGCAAATCAGATTCGATCTTTATCTTATTTCCTTTTTAAGAACAAGAACATTCTTAGTTTATGAAATTGAAGACTGTGAAGAACGATCTTCGTTTTTCCATAATTCTGTTTTTATTAACCAGAATGATCTTGCTTCTTTCAACATGATCTTGTGTTGATATGTTTAATACTTGTCTTTAATCATTACACTCAAAAACACATGTTAAATAACAAAACACTTTTTAGAATCATAATTAGAAGTTTAATTAACTTTGTTTGATTATCATCAAAATATTAATTTGGGATTTTGTCTCAACAGTATGCGTTATTCATTGAGTAATATCCATTCGCATTTGGCCTATAAACCAACATATCTTCGTCAATGTAAAAATTCAAAGGCATGTTGAGGATGAGCATAGCAATTGTGGGAGGAAAATATTATTGTATAAGGGGTTCATTCCAACTCTTGTCATTATTGAGTAGAGTATTTACACATTAATTATGTGGTAATGGGAGATTGGGCTGGTGTCACAAGCCGAATCGAATGGTTGCTGTGAATTCAACTTTCATTCCATATTGGGATCGTTGATCTATTACCAATGCTCCATCCACATCCTTGTGGTATCGACTCTTTAGTACTCCAAAGATACATATGATGGATTCAAACCAAGGTTGGCTGTGAGAAAACTACCTTGAGGGAAATACTTGGCCTTAAGATGACATGTCAAAAGAGCAATAGGGGTTGACACCAATTTCGAACCTTGTTTAAGTATCACAACAATGTTGAAAGTGCACAAGTCTTTGAAATCCATACCTCAATGAGCTTTATGTCATGCTAACCGATCCCATGACATCCACTTGATACAATTTGTTCTATTTCCACTAAATTCCTAGCGGTAAACATGGATCATAATTCTATTTCTCACTTGAGAGTAGAGGGCAAGAGAAACATACTCACAACATTAGATGGTATGAGTTGAATTAGCCAAAAAATAACTTAAGAGATCTTTTATCTTATTTACAAATAACAATTAATTTAGTGGTTTTTAGTACTTTGTCTTTTAGAAAATGAACAAAAATTATTATTTTTGTATCGTGTTTGTGACGTACAATATTTTTATGATTTATTTATTTGATACATAATTATTTTAAAAATTATGGTTCAAAAAAAATAATAAAAAACTCTAAAAATTTCATATTTTTCTTGTTCGTCCTCACCTTATAAAAACACAACAATATTAATCAAATTAATTAATTTATGGGTTTGTTTTCAAAGTTCATACCCAAAATTTCTAATTACTTCTTCTCAATCCTTACATTTATTCCTATAAATTATGTTTGTTATGGATTTTATAAAAAAAAAATTAAGAATCCTAAAATTTTCATCTGATTTTTCCCTTTATCTTGGTTTTCAACCTAAAACTTAAAAAATAAATCTCAAACTCACACCCTCAAAAGCAAGAACCCAACAAATTTATATGTATAGGATTTCATATCTAAAATAAACTATATTTTTGTCAACAATAAAGCATGAAAATTGGAGAGTCTCCAATATGCCTAAGTAAATTGCATAGCATAATTTCATAATTGAGATTGAGATGTATTAGAGATCTTCCTCTTAAGTAGAGTGAGATAATCATGGCTTTGCACTTTAAAAGGGATGCATTCATTAAATATAAGAAATAATTTGTTTGGTGTGCATTAGTATAAAGATTGTAAACTAAACTATTGTAATTCTTTAGAATGAAATATAAACAAATATAGTAATTTAGGAGTAGTTTATTTTGCGAAATTTTTTTATATTTTTATTTTTTAAGATATATGTTTATTTTATATTGATGATAAGTTTTTGAAGTAAGGTATTATCATATTGAGAAGGTGCAGTGCTAAAAAAAATAAAAACATAACAGTATTTTTATGAAGTACACGACCCTTAATTTACAACAAACTCCAAATTATAGATAAAGCTATGTATAAGGTTCAAAACCCACTTGTTATTCCTCTTAAATATAAAAAAATCACCTTCTTATTCTTCTTAAAATAAATGCAATTTATATAATTATTCTAAAAGGGAAAAACTCACGTATCATCCTGCTCCTTCATTAGTACAACCCACATATTTAGCCTTTTTAGAGCTTTCTCTAGCACAAGTGCGATTTTTTTGGTATTTGTTTGATTTTGTTCGTTATTTATTTGAAATTGTTTGTTTTTAAATAAAAAAAGTTAAATTAAAATAACACATAGTTTTTCTATAAATGGTTTTAATTTTGTTTGGAAAAAAAGATAACTTTATATACTTTTATAAAGATTAAGGATTAAATCAAGAAAAAAAATTAAATAATGATTATTATTTTTTATTGTCTAAATTCTATTTACTAAATATTAAACTATGACTTAAGAACACATGTTAAAAAATAAAAAAGATAATTTTTGTTTGAAAATCATTTAATTCTTAAAATAATTTTTTTTTCCAAAAAATATTGATAAAATTAGATGATTTAACACTTTTCTCAACCTTTGGGACATATCTTACTAATATCACAATATTATTTATGAGTTTAATTGTCATATACGATTAA
>JBBPBP010009777.1:63741707-63767057 GCA_037974735.1 Cicer chorassanicum | reverse complement strand
AAAAAATTGTAGTTAAAAATTAAGTTTTTTAAAAGATTTTGGGTGCATTTGTTTGAGCTTAAATAAAAATGATTTTTGTTTTAAATAATTTAGATATTATTTTTTAGAGATTTTTAAAAAAATGATTTTTTAGCTCCAATTTGTTTACTATTATAAAAATGATTTTTTAAATAAATAATTTTTAATCTGTTTGTATACAATTTTGTAAAAATGATTTTTTTTAACTAAAAAATGACCATAAATGACATAAAAAATGATTTTCAATAAAACATGTTTGTTAAAAAAAATATTTTTAAAATACATAATCTTTCTAAATACACGTATGTTTCTCTACCCTCTTATGCATTTTTATCTCCCCCTCCAATTTCTATCTCTGTCTCTTTCACTATCTACTTTCTCATGTCTCTCTACCTCTCCTTTTTATCCCATACAAATCAATGAATTTAGGCCTTCCATTTCATAATAGAGTTTGGAGACCATGTTCTAATCTTAAAAATTGGGTCTATAATAAAAAAAGTGCAATTTTAATAATTAAAAAAATTAGAAAAATAAATTTTAGTCCGTATACACATATCAAACTACATGATCCTCTATTCATACCAATTTATATGATGCTCCCTCTATACCAATTTATATGATGCTTTACTCATACATGTATTTACATGATGCTCTACATATACCAATGTACATGATGTATATATATTAGACTCAAATT
Source organism: Cicer chorassanicum (assembly GCA_037974735.1). NCBI lineage: Eukaryota > Viridiplantae > Streptophyta > Magnoliopsida > Fabales > Fabaceae > Cicer > Cicer chorassanicum. The sequence continues at coordinate 63,766,342 of JBBPBP010009777.1, read as the reverse complement.
TCTTTCATGCAAATTTTTAGAAATAGTTTGCTGTCATCCCATCTTGCACCAATTCTTCCATCACTCTAATTTTTTTTTGCATATTCTTAGTTGTTATTCTAATTGATATTTAAGTCGGCAGAAATATTAAATCATATATTTAAAATAGTTCATAAAGTAACCTACTATTAACCAAATTTTCAACTCATTAACAATGTCATATAGTCACCGAACATAGTTTTATTATTTATTATACAGACATACTTTCTAAAATCTTTGTCACCAAACCATAGATTCACTATCTAAATAATATAAAGTTTACTATAACACACCAATTGAAATATTAAAAATTGAGCAAATTGTAAATAAGCAAACAACAAAAAAAAAACGACGTAGATAAATCGAAAAAGAGAACAAAATTTATTAAATGAAAATGGACACTGCGTAAAAGAGAAAACACAACTAATGAATTGATATAAACTGATATATAAAAATTTATTAAAAATTAAGAAGACAATTTGAGATTTTCAAAGCAGGATAATTGAATCATTTTCGATCGTTAACAGTTGAGTTTAGTATGTTTAAATTTTGCGTAGTAGTTTTTCATTTTTAGCAAAAAAAAAAAAGTTTTAAAAAATCTCAAACAAATATCTTTCAAACCCTACAAAAATATTTTATTTTTTTAATAAAAAAATCTGAAACAAAAATGTAAAAAAATGACACATTATTTAAAATATATAAAATGATAATTTTTTAATTTAAAAGGAGATCTAAAATTATCATTTTTTAAAATAGAGAGACAAAATCATTCAATTGAAAATAAAAAGATTAAAAGTACAGTTAAAAAAAATATACTAATAAAAATAACTAGATATAATTTTGATAAAAATTAAATATTTTTAATAATCTATTATTTATATAAAAAATAAATTTGGTTTAACAGTCCTACTATATAAGCACCACCTTCCGAAATGGCTACCCCTGTGCAGATCCATCTGCGCTGCTACCGAAAATATTAAATAGGTTTTATATTTTCATTCAGTAATTGTACTGTTCACCGCACTTCCGCTACTGCATTGTTCGCGGCTCGGCGGGTTTATCAAAAACATAAAAAAAAAAATCAAAAAGTACTCAAATTATTATCTTTCCCCGATTCCTTTATCATACTTAGGGTTTCGATTTTGGAAACGCATATTTGATTTTATTACTGCATTTTGTGGTTGAACGTTCAATCTTTTCAAGAAAAAAAAAAGAGATCAATGGCGCAAATTCACGAGAGTCCAATCAATGACGCGGCGGCTCCGGTTCCGAGTCATTTGGCGACGACGTCGTTGTACGTCGGAGATCTTGATCTCGACGTCAATGATTCGCAGATTTACGATCTTTTCAACCAGATCGGCCAAGTTGTTTCTGTTAGGGTTTGCAGGGACTTGGCTTCTCAACAATCCCTAGGTTACGGTTACGTCAATTTCAGTAACCCTAATGACGGTTAGTTTTGTTCTTTCCCTTTCATTTTTCGGAATAATGAAATTATAATGCATTGATAGGTTTAATAAAATTAACATACTACCAAAAAAAATTGTTAGGTTTAATAATGTTTGATTTTGCTGGTAACTATCATGATCTTGATTTGAAAATGTATCTATCCCACAGCTGCGAAAGCTATTGACGTGCTGAATTTTACTCCATTGAACAACAAACCGATTAGGATAATGTATTCTCATCGGGACCCTAGTGTTCGGAAGAGCGGTGCTGCTAACATTTTCATCAAGGTACATTTCCGCCGAATTCTTAAAGTGGTTATTTTTATTTTATTTTTAGTGTGTTCGATCCATGTAACGGGCCCTACTTAATGGGATAAGGCCTGGTTATTGTTGTATTGTCTGTTTGATAATACTCTTATTGAATGTTGTTGTGATTTCTTGATGGTGTAGAATTTGGATAAGGCAATCGATCACAAAGCTTTATATGATACTTTTTCGGTTTTTGGAAATATTCTTTCCTGCAAGATAGCAATGGATGCTTCTGGTCTGTCTAAAGGCTATGGTTTTGTGCAATTTGAGAATGAAGAATCTGCAGAAAGTGCAATTGACAAGTTAAATGGCATGCTGATTAATGATAAACCGGTCTATGTTGGTCATTTCCAAAGAAAGCAGGATAGAGAGAATGCTTTGAGTACTGCTGCGAAGTTTAATAATGTCTATGTGAAAAACCTATCAGAGGCTATGGCAGATGATGACTTGAAGAAAATATTTGGAGAATATGGAACTATTACTAGTGCTGTAGTAATGAGAGATGTAGATGGTAAATCGAAATGTTTTGGTTTTGTCAATTTTGAAAATGCAGATGCTGCTGCTAAAGCCGTGGAGGCACTTAATGGAAAGAAATTTGATGACAAGGAGTGGTATGTTGGAAAAGCCCTAAAGAAATATGAAAGGGAACTTGAACTGAAAGAAAAACATGACCAGAGTATGAAGGAAACTGTGGACAAATATTATGGTGCAAACTTGTATGTCAAAAACTTGGATGACAGTGTTAGTGATGAAAAACTTAGCGAACTGTTCTCTGAGTTTGGTACAGTAACTTCATGCAAGGTGTGTAAATATGGTTCCTCTTTCCTTTCACATATGCTAATATGAACAAATCTTCATCTTGATGAAACATGTTTCTTTTTGCCTGATTCACAGATTATGCGAGATCCACAGGGAATTAGTAGGGGGTCTGGATTTGTTGCCTTTTCAACTCCTGAGGAAGCAACTCGAGCTGTAAGTGTAAAGATTCCTGTGACTATCATTTAATAACAGACTTGGAAGTTTATTGATATTGTACTAACCTATTTGTACATGTAGCTTGCTGAGATGAATGGTAAAATGGTTGCCGGCAAACCTCTCTACGTTGCTCTTGCACAGAAAAAGGAAGAGAGAAAAGCAAGGTTACAGGTAATATTACGGAACAATGGATCAACAGTTAATTCTAAGCTTTATAATTACTGTGTGGTATTCTTTCGAAACAGAAATTGCTGCACCGGGTTCATTGTTAATAATGGTCCATAAACAATGGATGGTAATTAGTTTGTGAATTTCCATGTTATTTTTTGCTTTAAAAGAAAATTACCTGACTTTTGGTTAGCAAAAGAAATTCCTCCTTTGATGATCAACAAGAGTTATACACAACCCCAAAAGTTTTATTAGGTGGGGTTGGCCAATGGATCAACATTATCAAATGACATTATAATGTCCTATCTATCACGAATTGTCTCTATTCACAGATAATTAAACTCAACGGTTTTGTTGATATTTCCCTTGGTCACCCTTTATCTATAACTATTGGATTATCATCCATTTGGCTTCTTTACCCCTGGTTCTATAGGTCTTATTCACTTATGGGTTAACCAACTAATGCTTTCATTGATAATATTATTTTTTTTATTACGTTCGTCTCTCACAACATCCCCTTCTTTTCAATTCTGAGTTTACTTTTCACTTTCAGTCCCATATAATATTGTAGGATTTACAATTATATGATAGATTTTTTTATTTGAATTTTCCTTTAAGCTGGAGTTGTACGCTTCTCTCTTTGATTGCACAAAAAATACAAGGACCCTACTTGAATCCTATTGCACAACTCTTTATTTTCCTGACATTTTGAAGGATAGGCTGCAGATACTTAAACCATGTCTTGTGGTTTAAGTGTATGTCCCAATTTTCACCACTATGTTGGGATTTGTGTGCCTGCTGAGAAACTTACATTTCATGTGCTCCATGTTATTTCCATTAAAATGAAAGCCATATATGCTTTAAAGCTCGTCTCTATAGTTGTAATTTTTCATTTCTTTTGACTTTCGTACTACGACTACAGGGCTCAATTTTTTTTTTTGAAAAGCACTTCTTTAATTAAACGATTTGTTTTGAAACAAAGATAAAACTTTTATACAACACTCTATGTCCTGTGTGCACTGTTCACCATTCAAGAAATGACACATTGACGATTTTCTCTAAGTCAATTTCTTATGTGTTTCCGTTACGTTCCTACTTCTCTGTAATAAAACTGCTCGAATGAGTGGCTGGTGAAACTCCGCCGCTGGCATCAGGAGACGGGGTTAGAGGAAACCATACCATTGCAAGTGGGAGCTGTGTTCGGCCTGTGACTAATCCGAGTCACCGACACAGACACCTTCACCTCTCATCTCTCCCTTGCCGCCGGCCATCCCAGTCGCTTGTTGCTCAACACCCATTTGCTGTTTTCTTTCTTACATTGTTCTTTGGGTCCTATTCTTCTGCGCTTTCTTTTTTACTATTTTCAATATAACTTGTCTTTCTGCATCCCTTCACTTTTCTTATCTCAATTTGCTTTTTTAATTTTTTTTGCTTATGACATGTGATATATCTTGTCAACCTTTACTGAAATTTATTTAACTTGTATGCAATCGACAAAATGATACAATGATCACAAATGGAGAGTTCCATAATTATAGTGTTGTGTGTATCAAGTCAATAAATACTTAATTTATGTCAGATGTTTCAGAAATGCGTGCCGATATACACACCAAATTATAGTGATGGAACTCTCTATATCTCAAAAGAAACGGAGAGGATCCCAACCCCACAATGACACTGCTGAATCCCAGTTCCATCACGGGTTCTGATAATATGGTTGCTTGCTGCGGCGGCATGGCAATAAAAGGCACTGTATCGTAAGGACATTGAAGAAGTATTGGTCATGCTCAGCCCTAGATTATTCTTAGCAACAACAGACTGGTCACAGTGTGCAGGATTGACTTAGTTTACTGTCCACATGCTATTTCTTGAGTGGTGAACAGTATGCACAGGCTTTATATTACTGTATTAGCCAAAAGAAATTGAGGGCTATGGAAGACTAGTTTTTTTATGTCTCTTTTAAAAAGGCAAAATTTTCGAAAAGGAGATACAGTTCTAGTGTTTTTCTCATAAGATAATAATACTTTCTCAAAAAGTTTGAAAAAATGTTACAATACTTAATCACTTTTTTTATACCAATTCTTAGAAATGTTGTGGAAACACATTTAGAACCAAAATAAGAAGGTAAATGTTAATAGTCAATTGTTGGTGTACCTAAGTTTTAGGGAAGTCTATGTTTTCCTACCTATGCAGTCATGAGCCCTTCAAATAATGTCTTTCATCTATCAGATATCTCTCTTTGCAAGTATGTTGCTTCCATGGTTGACCTCATGTTGCATAGACAGAATTGGAGGTTATAGAATAACTCTATCAATTTGACAGTGTAAAGACTAAATAAAGTGATAAACTGAGGAGATGGTCAAACTACTAACTTATCTCGCTGAAGGAAAGCAGGATATTGCACAAGTTTCAATTAGAATCAGGAGAAAGATTAGTCATTAATCCAAAACAGTTAAAGATATTGTCCGCTGTGAACCTTTTGGAATTATTGGGTTTTAGGTAGTGTAGGAAAAAAGAGATAAATGAGATTATGAATAATAATAATTTAGTATCTAGTATGTATTAATATTAGACTCTTATTCCTAATTAAATAAAGAAACAAATCATAAGATCCTTCTCTCATTTATGTCAGAATATCTGTAAAATGTTTTTTTTTCTTCTAATTTTGAGGAAAAGAGGTAAAAGAGACTGATTAATAATCTATTATATATAGATCAAGACAAATCACTAACCCTTATTTATTCTAATATTAGACTCCTATTCTTAACTATATAATAAACATTTGGTATATGAAAATTAGAAACCACTCTTAAGAGATCACCTAAGGTATTGTAAATTTTTTCTTAAATATAATAGTGATATCCTAAGATATTTTATAGATGTTAACATGACTGAGAAGAGTCTTAACTGATTCTTTTATTTATATATGTGCAGTTAACTTTTTCACTTGGCAAATTGCTTATTTACTTTATTTCTTCTATATTGTTTTTTCACACAGGCACAATTTTCTCAAGTGAGACCAGTTACAATGGGTCCTATTGCACCTCGAATGCCATTTTACCCTGCGAATGTTCCTGGAATGGGACAACAAATTATGTATGGTCAAGCTCCTCCTGCCTTCATATCTCAGGTAATTACAAAGTAGTTATTAATGTTATGAAGATCTCAACGTTTTTTTGTTGACCAAAAAAATATCTCAATATTTTTTTTGCTGATGAAATGTGGCTGTCAAATTCTATAATAGCTCGCCAATTCTTCATATTTCAGTTAACGTTTTTAAGTTGTGTTTTCAACAATAGGTCGATTAGTTCTGCCGTATTCTCTTCCTCATGCATCTATCAGATGTTTGTGGCAATGATAAATGAACATTTTATTCTCATTTTCTATGAATCTATATTTAGAAATTAAGCGATAATAAATGCAGGCTGGATTTGGCTACCCGCAACAACTGGTTCCTGGAATGAGACCAGGTGCTCCTTTGCCAAACTTCTTTGTTCCCATGGTTCAGCAGGGCCAACAAGGTCAGCGTCCAGGGGGACGGCGAGGAGCAGGTCCTATGCAACAACTCCAGCAGACAATGCCATTGATGCAGCAACAGGTCTGCTCATTCATAACTTATGCGCTTTTGTTTTCTTTCTCTTTCTGTTTTTGCTTTTTATGCCAGTTGTTGATATGCTCTTTGTTGGGTTTTTCAGATGCTTCCAAGGGGACGTGTCTATCGATATCCTCCTAGTCGCAACATGCAAACTATTACACTACCAGGAGTTGCTGGAGGAGCGCAGGCTCTGGCTACAGCTCTTGCAAATGCTCATCCTGAACAGCAGAGGACTGTAAGACGATTTCTGGCTATTGTTTTAGCAATTTTGGGTTAATTACTAAATTGTTTCATGCGCATTAGGAAATTGTCATATACTGATTCTCTTTCATGAATGTATTCATAGATGCTTGGTGAAGTTTTATACCCGCTAGTAGAGAAGCTTGAGCAAGTTGGGGCTGCAAAGGTGACAGGGATGCTTTTGGAGATGGACCAGCCTGAGGTGTTACATCTGATTGAGTCACCAGAGGCTCTCAAGACAAAAGTTGCTGAAGCCATGGATGTACTGAGAAGTGTTCAACAGCAGCAATCAAACATCCCATCTGATCAAATGGCTTCTCTCTCTCTTAATGACAGTCTCGAGTCTTAGACTATGCATGACAGTTTACAAGGGATCTACACGTTCTTTGAACGTCACAGTTTTGTGTTTCTGGCTTCTTTTAGGATTTTAGCGATTTTGCTTGGAGATTAGCATATTGATTTGCTGTTTGTTTCGTTTCCGTTTCACTACTTGGTTACTCCATTTTGCCTGTTTGACTTTGTTTTATTCTGAATTTAATTTCCCATGTTTCATTTGTTTAGGGTATTAACAAAAAGGGAAAAAGGATATGCTAGATAAAAAGCAGAATAAATAAACCAGACTCTTGTAGCCTCTTTGGCCAACCTTGGATTACCTTTTCACGCCCCCATCAAGTATTTTTTTTTCTAATAGACCAACAATATTGCCAACAAACTTTTAAACACAAGGAAACTAACAAACGCAAAATATTTTGTAGTACTAGTGACCAATTTCATAAGACCCTTTTGAACCCAGTCCTAAGCAGATAAGGCATCCTTATTTTAACGAGCACGGGTTACTGGGATTCTAGAATAATCCCCACATAGGATTCCCTCTGCGTATTTACTTTCTTTTGTTATGACGGCTTTGTCGTGTAGCGTAATACTTTTTTATTTCTATTATTTTATTTTCGCGTGAATCTCCAAACTATTGTCACGTTTAGTTTTAGCGGCCGACTATTGCGTTAGTATTTTTTAATTTATACATACAATGAATAATCATCTCTAATTAGTTTTTAAATATCCTCAAACAAATGAGTCAAAAGTAAAACATCTTCAAAAGAGACAGAACTTTCTCAGTGTAACACATTTGAGTTCTGCGACCATCTGAAACATGAGCACCCCTTCCCTACAGTTCGTTTCTGAATCCTTCATCAAACCGTATCCCCCTATCGATGACTCAAACCTAATCTGCTATTTAACACCATGGGATATTTGCATGTTATCTGCACACCATATCCAAAAGGGTCTTCTCTTCAAGAAACCAACAATACAACAAGATTTCATCCAGAATCTATTAGAAAAACTCAAACACTCTCTTTCTCTCACACTTTTCCATTTCTACCCCTTAGCAGGTCGTCTTGTTACTCAAAAAACCGAAAACCCTCCTTCTTACACTATTTTTGTTGATTGCAAAAACAGTCCCGGAGCTAAATTCATCCACGCAGCCTTAGATATCACAATAAATGAAATCCTCTCCCCTGTTGATGTTCCACAAATTGTTCAGTCTTTTTTTGATCACCACAAAGCAATCAACCATGATGGTCACACCATGTCTTTGTTGTCCATCCAAGTCACTGAGTTATTGGACGGTGTTTTCATAGGTTGTTCCATGAACCATTCTATTGGTGATGGTACTGCTTATTGGAATTTCTTTAACACATTCTCCCAAATATTTCAATTTCAAAATGGTGTTTGTGTTCCTCTTCCTGTTCCCATTTCAGACCAACCCATCAACAATAGATGGTTTCCAGAAGGTTATGGTCCAATAATCAACCTTCCTTTCAAACATCACGACGAGTTTATTCACAGATTTGAATCACCAAAACTAAGAGAAAGAATCTTCCACTTTTCAGCAGAGTCTATAGCAAAACTCAAAGCAAAAGCCAACAAAGAGTCTAAAACAACAAAAATCTCATCGTTCCAATCTCTATCAGCATTAGTTTGGAGATCTATAACACGTGCGCGTCTTTTAAAAAATGACCAGCGAACATGTTGCAAGTTGGCTACAAACAACAGATCAAGAATGGTACCAGCTCTTCCTGAGGAATATTTTGGGAATTCAATTCATGCAGTGAGTGCTGAAACAAGTGTAGAAGAATTACTTAACAACAATCTGGGATGGGCAGCATTGAAGGTTCACGTTGCTGTTGCAAATCACGAGGACAAAGTGGTGAAGCGTTGGGTGGAAGAGTGGTTAAAGTCTCCTTTTGTTTATCGAATGGATCTGTTCGTTGATCCTTTTACTGTGATGATGGGTAGTTCACCGAGGTTTAATATGTATGGAAATGAATTTGGAATGGGAAAAGCTTTGGCAGTTAGAAGTGGATATGCTAACAAATCTGATGGAAAAGTAACATCATATCCGGGTCAAGAAGGTGGAGGGAGCATAGATTTGGAAGTGTGTCTTTCGCCCGATAAAATGACGGCACTGGAATCAGATCAAGAGTTTATGAATTCTGTTTCGGTGTTATAGACTTTGAGTATCATATGCTCAACTTTCTCGAACTCAGATCTCTTGATTTTTAATGATGTTTGTGGGACCCTATAAGATTGCCCTATTTGTTTTTGTGATTTAGTTACATATAAGCTATGCGGAATCATTTGTGTTTAATCAATACTATGTGTGTTATACAATAATTTTAGCTGACTAATTCTAGAGTTGTAGAAATAGGTCGATCTAAAAAATCCGTTAAAACATATGATGCGGAATAAATGATTTATATTTTAAAATAAAAAATATAATTTAATAATAATACATGATATACAAAATTAGCTACTTCAACAAATCTAATCTCTCAACAAATATATATATATATATATATATATTATTAAAATAAGATAATCATGATTATATATAAAGATATTTCAAAGAAATATTAATTTTATTCCGTGAAATAATGGAGGAGAAAATTATTATATGAATGATGCAAATTCGATTTGACCCGTTAAATCGGTTGATTCCGTCCGATTTTGAGAATATTGGTTTTAGACATAATTGATGAGAAAGTATCTCCACACACATACTAGAATTTATAAATACACAACCAAGGTTCAAAGTAATGAATTGTCTAATATCTCTACAAAAATATTTGAACGATGAGTTCCCCTACCACTAAACGAGTTTCAGAATGTTTTATCAAGCCACTTCATCCTATCAAAGAGTCAAATCAAATATGTTATTTAACAGGTTGGGATATTGCTATGTCATCTATGCACTACATCCAAAAAGGATTATTATTCACAAAACCAACACCACCAAAATTCATTGACAAACTCAAACACTCCCTCTCTATTGCACTTTTCCATTTCTACCCTCTTTCTGGTCGACTTGTCACCCACAAAACTCAACACCCTCATTCTTATACAATTTTCATTGATTGCAGTAATAATAATCCTGGAGCTAGATTCATCTACGCAACTTTGGATCTCTCCATTTCCCATATCCTCTCACCAGTTGATGTTCCTCCTTTTGTTGACTCATTTTTTGATCTCAACAAAGCAACCAACCACGATGGTCACACCCTGCCACTTTTATCAATTCAAGTCACTGAGTTAATAGATGGTGTTTTCATAGGTTGTTCCATGAATCATTGTATTGCTGATGGAACTTCTTTCTGGAATTTTTTTAATGTATGGTCTGAGATATTTCAATATGAAAACGATGTTCATGTTCATGTTTCTCACAATCGTTGGTTTCCAAAAGGTTACGGTCCACCAACCAACCTTCCATTCAAACATCACGAGGAGTTTATCAACAAATACGAATCAGCTATATTTAGAGATAGATTCTTCCATTTTACGAAAGAGTGTATTGCAAAGTTGAAAGCAAAGGCGAATAAGGAATATAACACAACGAAAATATCTTCGTTCCAAGCCTTATCAGCACATGTTTGGAGATGTGTGACACGCGCTCGAAGACTAAGAAATGATCAAAAAACGAGTTGTAAGTTAGCCATAAACAATAGATTGAGAATGGAGCCGCCTCTTCCAGAAGAATACTTTGGAAACTCAGTTGATGTGGTTAGTACAGAAACGAGTGTAAAGGAATTGGTTGATAATGATTTGGGATGGGCTGCATGGAAGGTGCATATGAGTGTTGTGAATCATGATGACAGAGAAGTGAGAGAGAAGCTTCAAAAGTGGTTAGAGTCTCCTGTTGTTTACCAACTTGGTCGACACTTTGATCCTTATAGTATTACAGTGTCAAGTTCGGCGAGGTTTAATATGTATGGGAATGAATTTGGAATGGGGAAAGCTGTGGCGGTTTTGAGTGGATATGGAAATAAATTTGATGGGAATGTGTCATCATATGAGGGGTATGAACCTGGAAGTATAGATTTGGCAATAACTCTTACACCTCATGCAATGATGGCGTTGGAATCGGACCATCACTTCATCAATGCACTTTAAGTTTCCTACACTATCTACTACTTTCATACCGTCCATCTATTTTGTTGACTACCTCTTTCTTAATAAAAATAAGATTTTTTTTAGCAATTCATAAAAATAGGAAAAAGTTTACTTAGATGATACATGTACGTGATATGTTGGTAATGTGATAAGAAGAGAAAATCAGGAAGAAGATGTTGTGTTGAATGAACATATAAAATTAAAAGTGTTTAGATATAACGGTCAATAAAAACAAAAGATATTTAGACACAAAAATTGACAACTTATTTAATAACTTAATATAATCGATGAATTCACTAATTCAAATATTGATTATTGACATAATATATTAATGATCAAATATACAAAATTTTATATGAATTTAAAATAATAGTTATGTAATCTAGTCATCGGTATTATGTGTTCATTTGAAATAATTTAATGAAGTATTATATAGTTTTAAAATTTTATAAAATCTATTAAATTTGATATATATACTCAATAATTTTTTTTATTTGACAGTTGAATTAAAAACATTAATTGTCTATATTGAATTATTATTCTTAAATAAAGAAATATATACAAAATTACTTTTGAAGTTAATAAATCACTACACATGTGTGTATGTGTGAAGATGAACTTATTAGAAATAACATTTTTTAGGGTTAAATATATATAGAATGAATATAGTATACTCTAATAAAAAAAATAGTATATACAATGAACCACAATAGAAAAAAAGGAGAGATGTACCAGAAACGATTTTAAGAGAGGCCAAGTATGGGTTGTGGCCCCTCCTTCCCTTGCCAAAGTTTTAAATACAAAGTTATGCAAGTGGACAATAGTTAGACTTTTAGGCAGAAGATCATTTCACTAGTATTTGCATACCCATAAAAAAGGATAGTTGAGGTTGTATCCAGTAAATAGTTGATATAGTTATTTTTTCGTTGGCAACTTTTTCTTTGACTAATGAATAATGATATATTGCAACTAAGTAATCAGACTACATTACTAGTAAAGATAATATGTTACGTTTGGTTCTATTGATTGGTGTTGATTACGTTGTTGATATATATATAAATGTTGACTGCAAAGACATTTTATTGGAATGCTAATTGCGGGACTTGTTGGGCAATAAGTTGCTAATAAAAGTAAGTTAAGTGTTGTGGTGGATGAATAGACGTGTTACAAAAGATAAGATAGGAATTAATATATTTCAAGCACAATAGAGATATTAGCATTAATAACAAACAAATTACAGATTCTGACTTAAGATGGTTACGTAGTTATGTGAAAAAAACATAGAGATCTCAATAAGGATAGTTGATCATGTGGATAATAGTAGTCCAATAAACAAAGGTAGAGGAAGATCAAATAAACTCTTAAGGGAAACAAATGTCTTAATTCATACGGTCTTTCACTACTATAAAATTTAATCCTTGAAATTTGAATTTTTTTTAGACGAAGAATCAATTAAAAGTACTCGAATTCAAACCCAATCTGATTGAAAAAATAAAAATAATTAGTTGGATCGATTTTAATTATCTTCTAGATAAACTCTAAATTACCGTGATCTATTTCTCTCGAGTATCGAATGATTAAGACTAAAAATAGTTTAATAATTTTAGTTATAATGTCACAGATCAATGATGATGAACAGATTAATACGTTGATAATTAAATAAAGCAGAATAATGAACCGTGGATGTTTAGCACAAAATGTAGTAGGAAAGAATAAGAAAGTGTTGACAGTATGTAACTGAAAGAAATGTCTAACTGAAAGACTAATTAATGTCTAACTGAAAGAAATGTGCCATTATGATATCTATAGAACTAATGTAGAAACAAACATTGACGTGTATGTAATTAGGCAAATGAGTACCACATGCATATGTTTGGCAATAAATAAAAGTTTTGGCACATGAGAAAAGGTTGGTTGCTTGAAATCTGAAATTTAAATCCAATACTGGAAACAGACGTACAGCTCTCAAATATTAGGTAGGTCGTAATCCACTCTTAATTCATTGTACTAACTAACTAACTTAAATCGAAGCTCATCCACTTTCTGTCCTGTTACATTACTTCAGAGTTTTATTCCTCTCACATTCATGCGTTGATCCGCGTAATTTATTTCTTTAAATTTTTAAAAATAATCCTATTTCATGTTTTATTTTTAAAAGTTCATATAGTTTCTTCGAATATCCTCAAATCTCATAACTAGTGTGGCTTTGATTTATTTCACAAATGTTAATAAATGAATTTAAATAAAAAAGATAAAATAGTAATTTTATTAAATTATTCTTATTTAATATTTGATGTGTTTTCCCCTATCATAGATAGAAAGCGAAATATAATATTTTGTGAACAATGTATCTAATATTGATTAGATGATACAAATAAAAAAATTGTTAATTTTTTTTTTATTGAAAATTCAAAATGACATTTATTTTGAATTAATTTATTTTATACATTTATTGTGAAATTGAGTGAATAATTAATTAATAACAATTAAATAAGTGTTCTATTAAATAAGTGTTCTAAAAACGTAGTGTTGTTGAGTTTTATGAGTTGAATATAAAGATGAAAATAAAGTTAGAATTGTTTTAGATTTTTGGATTTTCTGGATTTTTTAAGTTGAAGACTTTTATTTAGTAAAAGTTGAAGATTGTTAAAATCCTTATTTTTTAAATGAGAAAATGGAATAAGGTAATCTTCTATATACTTTAAAAGATACAATGCATTTAGAAGTTTGACTATGTTTTTTCTAGGCAAATTTTCGTTACTTTGTAAACCTATGACTTATATTCTTTAATAAAAATAAAATGAAAATGGGCAAATTATTTCACTCGCAAAATACTACTATTTCACTTGCAAAAAGTCGCAAAATACAACATTGTACAACCCAACACAAAATCATATTGCCACTATCACTATCACTATCGTCGGGTATAATTAGATTGATCCCATCTTGCATTTTAAGCACATAGATGCATCACAAAGTAGATAAATTTTTAATTTTTTCAAATGGAAGATTAAAATTAAGAGATTGGTTTGAATTATGATAACATGAATATTTGCGTAAGCAGCACGAGATGTGGTGGCAGGTGCGTGGATATGAACGGTGACAGTGATCCCACTGCCCCTTCTTATATTTAAGATCGGTACAATACAACGTACCTAGAGATATAAAGTTAAACGAATTTTAATATCAAAAATAAAGTAAATTTTTTATACTTTAATTTGACATGTTTCTTTTTAATTGATTTAAATTGTTCAGATGATATTAAATTTTAAAAATATTTATATATTTTAATTTTAAAAATATGAAGTCTTTTTATTAAATAAATTTTTTTAAAGACATTTTAATTAAATAAATTTTTTATTTTCTTTTAAAATAATTATTTTATTGACTTTATCCTCGTACCTATCCTGTCTATGTTATAGCCGTGGAAACCGAAAGAGTTTTGCTTTTAGATTTTAAGTTTGGGTTTATTGTTTATCATTATGTTATTCTTGGTTTTGAGATCTATACTGTTGGAAATTTGATATCAGTATTACAAAAATAGTCAAATCATTCGAATGATTTTCACGAAATATTGATCGTATTATCCAACATTTTCCTTTATTTTTTTCCCACTTTCCATTCTTCAAAAAACATTTAAAAAGTAGTCAATTTTCATTAATGCCACTTTTGTAAATAAATAAAGAAATGTGTAGTCTTGCGTAACTGAACTGAAGTGCCGTTTTTAAGTTTTCTATTGCAGCCATGCTACCATAACATATATTTTAATATTTTTATCTTTTGTTATTCATTTGATTATTAATTAATTGGGAAAAATAATAAAGTTTAATTATTAAATTTTATAAATGATTTTGTTTGAAATGGAAAAAACAATAAACTGATTGATTTAAGATGGAGTATTGTTAGTTTAATTATTTAATATTTTTGCAAATTGTGTTGGTTTACTTATTTTGAACTTTTTTAACTCAATTTTTTAAATAAATATCACATTTCTTATCCTCCATTCCTTTATCTCACATCTCGCATAGACCTTTAAATTTTATCTATTTTTCATTAAATTTCTTAATTACAAACTTTTAAAGTTATTTTATAAACATACTAGTATATATATAACAAATCTCAAATTATTTGGATAAAAAATGAGAATTTAAAAATTATTAAAAAAGGTTGCTTAGAATTATTTTAATCGATTTTTAATTTATTCATGAGACTGTGATCCGAATTAGACCTTACGAATATTCAAGGTATCTAGATTGCCGCAAAATATATAAGATAATATGAGTTTGCCCACAAATGTGGTCTATTTTTGTGTTTTATTAAGTTCTAATTGGTGTTTAATTGAGATGAGTGAGAGACAAATTATTATTAGTATTATTATTATTATTATTATTATTATTATTATTATTATTATTATTATTATTATTATTATTATTAAGTGATTTCCTTTTATGGTCGAAGTGATCAATTCTTTTGGCTAAAAGTTTGCTAGTGCTTGTAATATTATGTGAGAAATGTATCGCACGAGGCCGAACATCATTGAATTGATTGTGTAATAGCGTGAATAATTTTTGGATCGACGCAGGTTGGACATCTCACATAGAGATCCAATTCGAATGAGGTTTGGGTCAATTTCAAACAAATTATTGTAATATATGTTACTATATAGATTGAATTATATATCACTTTCACAAAAATATATCATTTTTTATCAAAAATACTAGTTCAATGGATTAACATTTCCAAAATATATCATGATTCATGATTATTTTCTCATTTTTAATATTTAATATGATATATATTGTACTAACTTTTTTTAAATATTCAAATTAAAAGATAATTCAATTAAAAGAGAATAATTAAGAAAAAATTAAAAATTCAATTAAACAAAACTTTATGTAGCTTACTATTTAAAACATATTTTGAAAATAAATTTATCAAACAAATTTTTTAGTTTTTCATCTTCAAAATACTTTTTGAAACTAAGGTTTCCAAACAGGTTTTCTCTTAGCTTTTTTTTTCTAAAATATATTTTTAAAAACTACTTGCAAAAGAATATTTAAAAAAAACAAAAATCAAACAAACCCTAAATTATTAAAAAGGATTAAGTTAAAAAAATTGCGGCAGAAATTTTGCCTTTTTTATTGTAAATTTGATTACTAAATCTCATATCACAATTCCCGGATTATTATGCGGTCACAAAATTAAATATATAATGTTTAAACACACAAAAAAAAGCATTATTTTAAATATAAAAAATAATTTTTTTTTATTATTATTACAAAAGTGTCACTTTTATATTTGTATTTAATCTTTAATATTAGACAACTTGAGTGGACTCAAATAGCGACATTTGACAAGTGTCAATTTTGTAAGTCATTCACATCACAGCAAATATTCATTTCTATCGTACCTTTGAGCTATTTTACTATAAATAAATTAATAAAATAATCGGGCATGCTTTAAACATTGAATCAAACAACAAATTTCTTATGGGCCTAATTACAAACCTCACAAAATTCAATCGATAAAACTATCGGAAAACTTATTTCAACTTTTCCATAATACTTACACTACTGAAAAACTTGAATGTGACATTTCTGGAAGTTACTGAAAAATTTCATCCACAAGTTTTATAGTAGTTTGATTTTTTTAAAAAATATTTTTAAATTAATTTTTTGTTTTAATTTTTTATTCCATTACTATTTATTTTAACTAATTTTTTTAGTGGGTAGGGGTGCGAGAGGTAGAGACGACAAAATTGTAGGAAGAGTATGTGACACTGAGTCTTCATCGTCTATGGATGCTGCTCCGTAAAGGGTTCGTCTGACAACATCTCGTAGAGGACGACGAGTTATAATGGAAGATGATGACCTGCGAGAGCAGACTCATATGTATATCCCTAAGGATGATCAGTCGGTACATGAGGAGGATCAGGTGGTACACGATGAGAATCAAATACATGAGGAGCATGAAGATGTACCTGTATAAGAGGGGGGACCTGTACAACAGAAGGGTGAGGGTGAGCTGACACGCTATCCTAGAGGACCGTATGATTTGTCAGTCCTTACTCGATACCGGCATCACGTGTCTGCAAGACTGTGGTTTGGTCAAGTAAGTTAAATTAATTATTATTTATGGTGTATTAAAAATATTTAAATTAATTAGGCTTAATTGCAATTTTAGTCCATCTATTTTTACTAATTCGCGATATTGGTCCTCCTATTTTCAAAGTCGACAGTTTTGGTCCCTTTTTCTGATTTTGTAACTAAAAAATGATGACGTGAGATGTTTTAAGTAACATGACATATGATATGATAATGTAAAATGATTAACATGCATAAAATTTGAACAAAACACAATAAAAACTTAGCTTTCAACTTTAGAATTTTTTTATATTTTTAATTTAATTAATGACATATGAATAATTAATGTATCTAGATGGTTATATATCATAGAATTGAATGTCACGTCATTAAAAATATGTCAAATCTATATTATTTAGTTCAAAAATTTAAGTGAGGGACTAAAACTGCCGACTTTTAAAATAGGCGGACCATTTCCGTGAATTGGTAATAATAGAAGGACTAAAACTGCAATCAAGATAATTTCCGGAAACACCTTCTGTACCGAAAAAGTTGAAGAATGTTTTTCGATAGTACACATTTTTCAGTTATGTACCGAAAAATTTCAAAAAAGTTTTACGGTAAAAACCTTATGTACCGGTAAAAACCTAATGTATCTAGATGGTTATATATAATAGAATTGAATGTCACGTCATTAAAAATATGTCAAATCTGTATTATTTAGTTCAAAAATTTAAGTGAGTGACTAAAACTGCCGACTTTTAAAATAGGCAGACCATTTCCGTGAATTGGTAATAATAGAGGGACTAAAACTGCAATCAAGATAATTTCCGGAAACACATTCTGTACCGAAAAAGTTGAAGAATGTTTTTCGATAGTACACATTTTTCAGTTATGTACCAGAAAATTTCAAAAAAGTTTTTCGGTAAAAATCTTATGTACCGGAAAACTTGTAAAAAGTTTTCCGGAAGTAATGTGTGTATCGGAATTCTTGTAAGTAGTTTTCCGAAAGTTATCGAAAAACTTTTACTTACCAAAAATCTTTTTTACTAGCTCTTAAAATGATGAAATGGTAAAAAGAAAGTAATTTTAGATTGGTAAAATAATAAATAAATAAATAAAAATTGAAGGTATACCTGCCATTATCATAAATTTGTGGAGTATAAGGATAAAAGTGGGATATAAAGTAAATTTTTTAAAACAAAACCTTTCATCACCCCATAAAATGCAAAGTTTATCTCCTTTTCCCTCAAGTTTACTTTCTTCTCTATCTTCTAAAAGACACTTCCCTCCCTCTACACCATATTCTTTTTCAAATTTCAAATTCATATGAGAAAGGAAGCAAACCTGAACATTTCTTTATACCTTAAATTGTTCTTCAAAATTTAAATTTTCCAACCCTAGTCCTCTATCTCTCTCCCTCTTTCAAACTCTTTTTTCACTCACCTTCTCCAAAACGTGATTAACAAATTTCAACAATAGGGCTTTGTTTTATCCTTTATATTTATTTAATGTTGATTATTGTTTAATAATTGATGGATTCCTCTTTGTTATTTTGCATGACTTCTCCTTTGACGGATTCATTTGTGTTTCAAGGGGTTTGATCCTTTTTAGACTTTTCTCTATAATTTTGTTGCATATTTCCATGTTCTATTTTGTTTTTACTCATATCTTTAGAACACCAATAGGTTCTCTCTTAAGAGGAGTTACCAAATTTTTTTGGGAACTCTCTATTGTTGGCCTCTTTGTTGTTTCAGAAGAAAATGTTTTATTGTGGAGTTGGGGTTGCATATTGATTGTTTAAAATTTATTAGAGCGATGTTTTTTGTTGCATGTTACTACTTACTCATATGACTTGCTTGCATTTATTTGATGTACTCATTTGGAGTTTTGGTAACATTATTTTGATTTATTGGTTTTACTGCTACTATTTTTCCCTTCTTTGTCTGTAGGAACAAGTGTGGTGTTTTGTCATTTAAGGTAATAAATTATTTTACATTTTACGAGATACATTTAATTGGTTTTATTACTTGCTCATATCCATTTCAACAATTGTGTGTTCCTATTTTTAGCATTAAACCTAACTTTAGATGAGAGAAACAAACTTTTACTTCTCCTCTTGCCCTTTTCTTCATTGTTGATATTTTTTCTAATTTGTTCCTAATCAGGGTATGTTTTTAATCTTTATAGTTGTTATTGTTATTGTTACACAAAAGAAATAAAACTAGAAAGTGTGGATTAAACAGGTAGGAGACTGACCAAAACAAAACAAAGAATAAAACTTGCAGCAGAAAAATATTAGGAATTAACATAAATTTTGTTACAATAGAACTAATTAAAACTTCCATGATAAAATTAATAAAAATGAAGCAGTACACCATTACAAATTTGCAACCAGGTTTTACACAGAACAGAGTCAACAGAGGAGGCACAATTGGTTTGCCGATATTCCTTTTCCATCTGTTTGATCATCATCTGTGCAACTCAACCAGTAAAAGAAATTCAGTATTTTTTTAAGAAACTTAAAATTTTGAAATTTGAAATCATATTTACCATGATCTATTTCCCGAAAATACTGGAGCATAAGTTTGTTCACAAAAATGAACAGTGAATCTTATAGCTGCTTTTTTAAATGAGAGGATGAAAAGTAGTTGGTCATGTTGATACTCAATTATGAGTAAATATCAAAGTTGGGTTGGAATTAATTTTCTAATTAATCATATAAGACATATAAAAGATGGTTTATCATATACTACATTGGGAAACTAAATAGTCAAATAAATCTGACATCAACACAAAAAATAAACATAAAATTTTAATTAATTTATGATTTACAATATATTAATTTATCAAACATATTAAAAATATATGAATTTATTGTTTTTGAAAGTTTATCGGATCTTCAAAAGTCTCTAAACATTAATCTTGAAATTCAAAAAAGAGATGGATGAAAAAGAAAAGAGACAGGACATAGTATGTATTAATTAAAGACTATAACCTATATAGATAGGATAATAGATTATTATTATTCTAAAATGGACCACGTTCACCAACCACAGGTTATTTTTTCCATTAATTTATTCCGGCGGCGAAGACAATTCACTAATTTCATTCAGTGACTTATAAATCGATTACTCCATTGATAACATTCAAGTTCATAAAAGCAGAGCCAAACAAAATAAACCCCTAATCAATCCCATTAATTTTTGTGTTAGTAATTGGAACGATGACATCCTCAGCTGTCCAACGAGTTTCAGAACGTTTTATCAAACCAATAAACCCCATTCACGAATCAAACCAAATATGTTATCTGACAACTTGGGATATTGCCATGTCTTCTATGCACTACATTCAAAAAGGCCTATTATTCAAAAAGCCAACACCACCAAATAACCAACAAAATTTCATGGATAACTTAATAGAGAAACTCAAACACTCCCTCTCTATCGCCCTCTTCCATTTCTACCCTCTATCTGGTCATCTTGTCACACACAAAACTCAAGATCCTCCAGCTTATAACATTTATGTTGACTGCAGTAACAATAACTCCGGAGCTAAATTCATCTATGCAACTTTAAACATGACTATATCTGATATCCTCACTCCGATTGATGTTCCACCGATTGTTGAATCATTTTTTTATCTCAACAAAATAATCAATCACGACGGTCACACCATGCCTTTGTTGTCCATCCAAATCACTGAGTTATTAGATGGTGTTTTCATAGGTTGTTCCATGAACCACAATATTGCAGATGGAACTTCTTATTGGAATTTCTTTAATACATGGTCTGAAATATTTCAAGCTGAAGGCCATGGACATGGTGTTCCTATTTCACACCAACCCTTTCACAATCGTTGGTTTCCAAATGGTTATGGCCCACTAATCAATCTTCCATTCAAACATCACGATGAGTTTATAAGCAGATTTGAAAAACCCGATTTAAGAGAGAGATTTTTCCACTTTACAACAGAGTCTATTGCAAAACTGAAAGCTAAAGCCAATTTAGAATCTAATACAAACAAAATCTCATCATTTCAATCCTTATCAGCACATGTTTGGAGATGTGTAACACGTGCACGCGGTTTAACAAATGATCGAAAAACAAGGTGTCAATTAGCCATAAACAATCGATCGAGAATGGAGCCGCATCTACCAGAAGAGTACTTTGGGAGCTGTATTAATATGGTGAGTGCAGAAGCGAGTGTTGGGGAATTGCTTGAGAATGATTTGGGATGGGCAGCATGGAAAGTGCATGTTGCTGTTGTTGAACACGATGACATAAAGGTGCGGAAGATAGTGAAAGAATGGTTAGAGTCTCCTGTAATATTCCAAGTTAAGTGTCACTTTGATCCCTTAAGTGTTGCGATGATAAGTTCGGCGAGGTTTAATATGTATGGGAATGAATTTGGAATGGGGAAAGCTGTGGCGGTTTTGAGTGGATATGCAAACAAATGTGATGGGAATGTCACCGCATACGAGGGGCGGGAAGGAGGGGGAAGTATTGATTTGGAAATTTGTCTTTCTCCTGATGCAATGACAAATTTGGAATTGGATGAGAGCTTCATTAGTACAGTTTCTTTTCTGTGACCAATCCCTTTTATGTATCTTTGTCATAAGAAATGTATTGTAATTCATAATATCATGTTTGACTAAATTTGTTATTATCATTGTAAAGATTTCATCAATTCTTTACAATAATTTAATGGTATTCAAAGAACTAATCAATTGTATCCAAATCAAGCATCGAAACAAAGTATAAGATTCTTGCAACTGGAACTGTTGAACTATTATGGCTAAAGTATCTTCTTCAAGAATTACATATATTTGAATAAAGCAATTGTAACTGTTGAACTATTATGCCTAAAGTATTTTCTTCAATAATTACATATTATGAATAAAGCAACGGTAACTGTTGAACTATTATGCCTAAAGTATCTTCTTCAAGAATTACATATTATGAATAAAGCTCCTCTAACTGTCTATTGTGATAACTGAAGTGTTGTTATGCTTGCATCAAACCCAATTCTTCATT
The DNA here is from genome assembly GCA_037974735.1 of Cicer chorassanicum. Lineage (NCBI taxonomy): Eukaryota > Viridiplantae > Streptophyta > Magnoliopsida > Fabales > Fabaceae > Cicer > Cicer chorassanicum. The sequence continues at coordinate 63,744,024 of JBBPBP010009777.1, read as the reverse complement.
TGAGAACTAAGCATTTTGAGTTTGATCTTTACTTCATTCGTGAGAAAATTCAATGCAATGAATTAAGTGTTTATCATATCTCTTATATTGATCAAACTGCTGACATCTTGATTAAACTAGCTCAAGCTACTATTTTTTACTGAGTGTCAACTCAAACTAGAGTTCATGATTATTCCCTCATGAGTTCGTAAGGGTGTAAAGGAAACTAAGACTATGTTGCCTTCGGTAAGTTACGTTAGTTACTAACTAAGTCATAAGTCGGTTATCCTAACAGTTAGTTCTATAACTAATTGAACTTTATTGCAGTGTGTGTGTCTATATATATATATATATATATATATATATATATATATATATATTGTGATCTCTTTTGTAAATGTAAACTATTCAATTGATGAAATAATATGAGGTAATTGAGTAAACATTGTGCCCTTAAGGCCTAGCTCAACTAACGAATGCCATATTGAGTTAATTATGATAGACTTTACCATCTCTTCTGAAATTAAAAAAAAAATCAATAAACTTTGTTTTCTCAATACTCTTAATGCAATGAGAAATTTGGAATTGGATGATAATTTCATCCATACAGTTTCTCTTTGATCAATCCCTCTTATGTTTCTTCATCATATGTATATTTGATACAAACGAGTTAACCGGCGAATCCCATTCAGGTTAATTTGGAATCCTTGATATGAATTGTACACTCACATCAAAGACATCGATCAATGATATTTTATAAAATAAAATAATCTCAATTACTTCTGTGCACTAGGGAAAAGAAAGAATGATTTAGCAATAAATCAAATTGAATTTAGGCTCATACAAGTATGAATTCCGAACCATCTTTCTATCTATGATAATTCTATTGATAGATAAACTCATATTAATTGGTGAGAAGTAACAACTCTTGAAATTTTTGATGTTGTAATATTTCTGAATGGTTATAGATTATAAATATTCGGAAAATAACACAAGAAATGCAATGGTAAAGTGGTTAAGTCTTGCGCCTATTCGAATCATAAGAGACCAGTTTAAATCTTACACACTAGTGTCGGTTTTTAACGTTTTATCCCTTTTAATTAACCACCAAGCTATAACCATTGCCATATTTCAAATATATTTTGAAATTACACATAAAATCATTGCAAAGATTTGATCCCATTCTTTACAATAATTTATTTATGATTCTTTTATGTGAACCATATGAGCATTAAGATTTGAAGTTTTTCCTTGATGGGTGTACATAGAATTTTGAAATGGAATTTACAAGCCCACTACCGTTTCGATAAAGAAGCACATTACTGATATCCAATTTTGAAATAGGCTTGGGCCTCAATATATGGTTCTCTAAATGAAAAAACAGAAAGAGAAGGCGGAGCAAGATTGGGCCTTTCGGAGTCCAATCTCAGAAACACATGGAAAACGAAAAAAAAAAAAAAAAAAGAGGCAGTAGATATTTGTTGGTGGAATATGTAAGGACTAATTCAATAAGAGAAATGATTTTGTAAAATCAAATTATTCATATCGAACACGCGCCTTTTGATTTTATATGTAAGTTGTATAAGATCAATTTTTTTGTCAAAAAAAAAAATCTTTTTTTATGATGTTGAAATAACATCTTTAAAATAAAATGGTAAAATCATGATTCCTAAGACCATAAGATTTGCAGCAGCTCAACTTTCATGAGTATCTTTGAAGTTTGAACATATTTACTCGTGGACGCACGTTTTACCCATCATGTATGTGTGATTTTAACCAAATGTCATTATTATTCTCAATTGTGCTTGGAGCTTCAAACATTCCATTGAAGCTTAAAAACGACCTTTTCATTTCCATCATAATTCATAACTAGGTAAAGACCTATATTATCGCCCAACTACTATTTTTTTTTTAGGAAACCACTATAAGAATAAGGGTCTTTAACAATCTGACGGTTTTACATGATATCTCTACAGTTACACTCCTTTGAATTAGCTATGCGCCAAGCTAGTAAAGTAAGATCTTCATGCTTTTAATTATTATTTTTTTCATGTATATTTAGACCTCTAAAAAAATTTATTTTTTCAAATATATTTAAGCCTCTAAGAAACTTTAATTTTTCATATATATTTAAGTCTAAAAAAAATAAAAATATATTAGTAGTACAACAAGCAAAACACATCATAATCATAAAAAATATACAACTATTAACATATTTAATTAAAATATGTTGTATCTCAAAAATAAAAATAAAAAGTAGAAATTAAAACAAATGATAGTTTATTATTGTTAGTATTAAAAATATCACTATTTTATTTTTTTTATTAAGATCTTATTT
>JBBPBP010009777.1:63722498-63733292 GCA_037974735.1 Cicer chorassanicum | reverse complement strand
ATCAAATTTTTAAAAAATAAATATTTGTCAAAAATAATTTTTACTAAGAGCTTTTTAAAATAACTTTTTATTTTAATATTTTTTTAAATTTTATTATTTTAAAACATTTATAGTAAATAGATAAAATATTTAAAAATAATATTTTAAGCTAAATTATTTGAATCAAATTTTCACGTAAAATTTATTTTTAAAATTATTTTTTAAAAACGTTATAAAAAAAATACTCCAACATTATTTTTGAAAGAATCGCAAGTAATCAGATTAAAGTATACATTTAAATTAATCGATCAAAAAACACTTTAGATGTTTTTGATAATATAGTAAGCAGAGAAAGAAAAAAACCATCAAATATTTTTTTTTTATGGAAATCGAAGAGGGAGTAATAAAACAGACAAAGCAAAGTCCAAAAAGAGACAGAAGAACCTCAGTGAGTTTGTCGTATAGGGAATACAAATAGTATTTTATTATTTCGCTCTTAGCAAGAAGGATTAAAGTTTAAATAAGAAGGGTGTATCCATAAAATTTGTCATTAACATATTCTTGATCTTTTTGTTTGTAAAAAATAATAAGTAATTGTTTAACTGTATTCGGTGTGTGTTTTTAAGTTGTCTCTCCTTGAAATTCCCGTTCATTTGTCCAATAATAACAAATATGATTTAATTGAATGGTACCGGCGGTGGTCATGTGATAGGAGGTGGGGTTGTTTCACTTTCGCTGTATTTAGAAATTAGAATAGAATCTTCTTGGCTCTTCAACGTGTATAGAGTGTGTGAAGCTAGCTAGTGAAGTGTGTGTGACGAGTGAGTTTATTTGGTTGTTTTGTTGGCTGAATTTTAGCATTCATATTGGTGGGCTCAGTAGCAAAATAGGCCTTTGTTTTCTAGATTTTCTAACTGTGTGGGGTCGGAGATTTCTATCTAATGTGTCTTTCAAGCAAAGATACTCATATATTGTGTTCCAATGCCCAATCACAAACAGCCAAATTAGCGTAACAAAATTTTAATAGGTTTACTCTACCGGAATATCTCGAATGGAAATATCTTTTACAAATAAATCTGACACAAACTAAAATAAAAAATAATACGAAAAAAAATTGTAAAAAACTCTTTCAATTAGATATAAAAAATTCAAAATTTTGATAAATAAAATTAATAAAAAATAGATTTATTATTTACTTTTTAATTACTAGTGCTTGTGTCTCATCGATGATTGTTTAAATACTTTAAAAAATCACATATTATTTAAAAATTAAAACTAAAATAGTTTATAAACAACTGTTATACTTTTTAAATTATAGATTCTTGCTTTCATAAAGGACAAACTAAAATTTTACCTATAAAACCTAGAATTACAAATACTTTGAAAATGTGGTTTGATGTGAAATCATTGACATGCCATACATAGAGGCGGTCGAACTTAAGTGATGCTTGAGGGGGATTTGCCAACTGAGTGTAACTCCAACGAGTTTCCAAAATGAAGCTACCAAATTGACATGGTTGTAGTCTATGGACTACAAACATATATAGAAAGGTTATGTTTATTTGTGCAAATTGAATATATTATAACCTGTGTGAGGGTTACAAATTTTTTATTTATGGGAAAAATAAAGCTCATTCGGAAAATAATTTTCTCCTGTTTCCTCATAAAAGAGTTTATATAAGTTATAATTTTGCATAATAAATTTTTTTATATAAGGGCAAAAATAAAATAAAGCAAAAATAAAATAAAAGTGTGTTTGTTCACTTTTTAAACAATGAAATAAAAAATTTATTTCGATCATAAAATATCTAAATAATAGAATAAAAATTATCGTTCATTTTACTTTATTCTACTCCATTTTAGTTTATACTATTTTATTTTGTTAATTTTAAAATATCTAAATTGGTAGGACGAATCAAAAATTATAACATGAAATTAATTTATCAAAAGGTTCTCTTACTAAATTACCTTTAAATGGAACCCCACCAAATTTAATCGCTCCTTGATAAATATAAGCATAAAAAGATATTTTGGTTACTCACAAAAAATATGCGGGACAAATAAGATTATGACAAAATAAAAACAATCATTTTTAATCTCTCACAAAAATAAATCGAGACAGAATAGTTTTTATGTCATTTTTTTCTCTAATTGATTCTTTTATTCGTTTTTGAACTGAATTATGCGATAGTCCACATATTGTACAAAAAGAATCTGTAATTTTACGTTTCAATGGTTTTTGTTTGTACCTCTTTCGTTTTCACTCATAGTCATAAATAAGTCTGCGTTATCTCTTTTTTATGTTTTTTAAATTTCTTTTTTATGAATTTTAAATAAACGACTAAACTACCCTCTTATATTTTTGTTAAATGTCACATAAGAAATTCATGGATGTAGCTAATAATACACCGGTGCACTTAATCAGTTTTCCATCTAATTTAATGAGATATTGTGGTTAAATAATTAAAATGCTCTGGATTTTTTTCAGGGACTACAACCTGTCATTTAATTTTATTTGTGAGAGAGTAATATGTTTCCCGTGTTTGTTTTTTATGAATAACAAAAATATCCTTCTATTCTAAATATAATCATGTAATTAGGTGTATAGTATTAATTATGTTCTGGTCAAGGCAATGAATGAATAATTGAGGAAAAAGAAGTTTGAATCCAAATACTAGTAGATAATATTATTGACAGTGAAAACATGACGAAAGGGAAAAGTTTCCAAGTCCATGAAATTGTTGAATTTACCCTGTTTCTAAACTTGAGATTCGATTTCAATTGGAAACACAATCAGAGGAGCAAAAGGACAGAAAAATTGGGCAGGGTAGTCTCTTCCTAACCTGTGGACTATGGTCACGTTAAATTTGGAACAAGAGAGAACAAATGGGTTAGTTCGACTTGTTGCTAAGTGTGTTAAAAAATTCAAAAATCTCCACAATTCCCATAAATATGCACGTAACATGAACAAGGGAATAAGGTAGTGGTAATAAATAAGTGTTTACAAAAGAAAAAAACAAAACATGAATCACGAGACTAGTAATACATACTCACAGATCATTCAAAAATAAAAAAAGGACTATAGGTACTGTAACCCATGTCAGGCGCTGAAATATGGTTCAGTAATAGAGAGAGTACACACAGATAATTAATAGTCAGGGGGTGTGAATTTTAGAATTAAGAAAAAGGTTTTAGAAGGAAAAAGAAGCAAAAAGAAATAGAAACAACAAGGGCATCATTGTTCATTGTTTCTTTACAACTTGCCAGATTTTTGTTCTTTCCTTTCTTCCTCTTCTTCACGTTTTTTAGATTAGACTAAAGTAACCCATAATTCATTCGTTCCCATTTTCTCATTTCATTATATATAGTACACGGTTCCATGCAGCTTGATAAAATTTAATTACCTGTAGGAACCTATGAAAAATATGTAAATGCATGGACACCGACCTAACATAATTGTTAAATCGTTTGATATGTTATTGGATGAATAAAAACTAACATCTTAAATATTTTTATTGTATGACATTAATTAAAAACAATTTTTTAAGTAAATTTTCAGTTTTTTAATTGTGCGCTAGCCATTACTGAGCATTAATAAAGTATATATACTCCCTTCATTCATTTTTAAGTGTCATTTTTTTAGTTTTTATAAATACTAAAACAACTAATAAAGTGTCATTTTTTAAGTATATATACTCCCTTCATTCATTTTTAAGTGTCATTTTTAAATATGTCTTTGATTTTTATAAATATATTATTTTTTTATTTTAGTTATGGTAAGTTTTTTTTTAGATTTAGTTCTTCTAAAATCAAAGACGATCGATTTTAAATTTAACGTCAAATTAATATTATAAACAAAGAGTAGTTCTAAAACGTGACTTTATAAATATACGTCAACACATCATCTTTTATGATATATTAAAAATTAAAATATTTTATATTATTAATTTATTATTTAAAAAATATTTTTATTTTATAAATATATAAAAATGAATAGAAATTAAAAGAGGTACAAGGATTTTTGAAAAACCTGTATTCTTCCCTACCATAAATCATAGAACTCTTCTCTTCTTGACACTTTTCTTCTTCCCTATTCATAAAGTCAAGAAGAGAAGAGTTTCATTGTATATAGCAGAGAGGAAAACAAACTTTCAAAAAAACCCTTAAATCTCTCTTTTAATTTACATTCATATTTTTTTTATAAAATAACAATAATTATGACATGATAAGTAAATTTATTAATTAATAATATAAACTATCTTAATCTTTAATTAATAAAAGATGATGTGTTGGCGAAGGCTACGTGCCACTACTATTAGTCAGCTCGTTTTTTGTAACATTGATTTGACGTTGATGACCAAAGTCGATTGCCTCAAATTTTACAGAAATTAAATCCAAACAAAAAAACTTACCAGAACTAAAATAAAATTAGTATATTTATAGGGCCAAAGATATATTAAACCCTAAAATTTATTATTTTTAGATACCATTATTTATAATTACATGCATTGTTTATGATCAATAATTAATGTTACACTGACTTCAAAAACCACAGTTAAAAAGAAACAAAATTTTACTGCAAATGTGAAAATTAAAAAAAAAAAAAAAAAAAAAGGAGTAGATAATATCGTTGCTCAATAAGAGTTAAGGCACACACGTCACACGCAAGGCCAGTCATAACCCAGTGCAACCAAAACATTTGAACATGGCCTCCAATAAAGGAGGCCCTAATTTTTTTATAGTATACCTGAACTTTGAAAAAATATATTTATATCTTTAATTTTATATACTGACCACTCTAAAATTTTATATTTGCACCTCACACCCAAAATAAATATCTATTTTCTAAACGGAGACTATCTTCTATGAGGCTAAACCTATTTTTCTCAACAATCATCTTTTCTCCACACCTACCACTATGAATATGTAACAATTGCTGCAGCTACCAAACGCCACCACCAAAACCCAAAGGTTAAAATCTTGATGTTAGGGTATTTTTGATGTTTAGGTTTTGTGATTTACTGATTTATGAACTCAATTTGTTTAAAATGGTTGATTTAATGATTTTAAGAACTCATTATCTACATTATCAAAAAGCATCTTTTTCTGAATTATTTTTTAATAAGATCATTGTTTACCAAACTATGAATGAAGATACAATTCAGAATTAAACAACGACTAAATTGAAGCCCTAATTTATCTATAAATAGATATTCAAGGTTGAAGAAGAAGATCATCAAAAAAATCATAAAAGAGTATAAGAACTCAAGCTCAAAATTTTAAATTCATCTTAGAGTTCAAAGAGAGAAACACTTGTTTGTATGAGAAATATTTTCTAAGTAACTACTCAAGTTCCAAACCTCTATATTCAAACTTGATAATGGTGTTAGTATGCCTTCAATAAGCTGGGGTTGTCAGATTGTGTGGAGAAAATTTGGCTGGTAGAGTCAAGGTGTGTATGTTCCTCAAAAGTTTAGGATTTTCAGGTTGTTTGAGAATACAGACTTAGAGGGTCAGATGCTTTGTAATTCAAGTTGTTCAATTAGTAGATTAAATCCTTCTGAGTGAAGGAACTGGATGTAAAACACAATTCAATTGTTGTTTCTCGTGTTTGCATCTTTAATTGGTACCAGAGCTCGATCTCAAGGCTGGGCACTTTACATTGTTTGAGGAAATATCTAAGGGTTCAACATGTCTAGATTCGGTGAAAAAGTTGTTGGAGAAAACATCAACAAACCACCTATGTTTGATGGAGAACTTTTTGAATATTGGAAGAATAGGCTGAGAAGTTCTTTATTTACAAGATCCTGAACTTTGGGACTTGGTGGAAGATAGTTATGCTACTCCAAAGAATACTGATGATATTGAGATTCCAAGGAAAGAGATGGATGTTGATCATAAGAAGATGTACAAGATGCATCATAAGTCTAGAACATTCATGATAAATGCAATCAATTTCAAGGAGTTTGACAAGTGCACCAACAAGAACACAACAAAGAGTATTTATGATAATTTATACTAAATTATCATTATTAATTAAGAGATAACTATAAACAAAAGAGAAACTTATAATTTTACCAAATTATCATTATTAATATAAATTTAATTCGATAGTTGAAAAAATAATTAATTTTACATTGGAATGATACTTATTATGAAACGATTGTTTTGTCAAGGTGGCAGTCGTTGTGAGATCCAAAATTTGTTGCGCATGACCCAACAGAAATTTGTGATGATTGGCGCGCAGCTCATGTTAGGCTTGCAATTCAATTGTCGATGCTTTCTTATACTATTTCTCTATCGGATTTTTTAGGTAAAGGCTTTGTTCCTCTCATGTGTTTTTTAGATATTCTGCCTTAAATGTATGTTGATTTTTTCTTTATTTTCTATTTTTATACTCTTTTATAATCTTGTGTTTCATGTTTATATATATATATATATATATATATATATATATATATATATATATATATATATATATATAATTGTGAGACGGCTAGAGTGTTTTCAACTCCATCATTTTCAAATTATAAATCACTAATGTAATTTCGCATAAATTACAAAATGTAACTAATTTTGTAAAGAAATGATAGATTATGAGATAAATTAGCAAAATTATCCTTTATTAATGTTTAAAACAAAATAATTTTTTTTATAAATAAATTTTGAAATTACCAAACCGTGTACTTTTTTTACTCAAAGCACTAAACCATATATACTTTATTATTAATATCCTTGATGTCTAAATCTTCTAATTGTAAAGAAATCTGCTCCAAAAAAATGACCAGTTAACTAGTATAGAAAATGAGTATACTTTCATTTCTGTTATCCATGTCCTCCAATGAATAACCACAGCTTTGCTTTTTCAATCATCTCTATATAACATGATATCCTTTAAGATACTTTTAAATATTTGTTCCCTTTGAATTGTTTATAGTAGTACTTTTTTATGAGGGTAAACTAAAAAAAAGCAGCTTCTCTCGTAAGCTTAACTTGGATGTTGAGCAACCAAACTTTTGGATAATACTATTAATTAAATATTATATATCCATAAGGAAAGCAAAGAAAATTGTAAAGTGAGAAATAATTACTATGTGAGTGGGAAACCAGGACAGTTTAGCTTTGTTTTTCCAATAATGAGAATCATGGGCATTATCAAAATAAGCAGTTGTGATATCTATCCGATATAATTAGTCATCATTTTCCCATTGTTTTGCTTTGGCCCTCAATCTGCTTCTGCGTCCCTACTCTTCTACTTTCACTTACTATCACAGAATGAATGCACTTCTTATTTTAATTATTTGAATTCTCACTGGCCAATTATTATGCTCTATGGTTTTCAAGCAACTTTCTTTACCTCCTTTTTCTTTCAAATTATGAAATATGTGGGTTAGTATATACTACATGAGACAATCCAATGAATAATAAAAGCGCATACATTGTCAATGTGACATTGTATGATTTGAAAACAATGTATTATATTTACTAAAATTAGTTTTGATTTCATGTCTTTTGCTTCTTATGCATGTAGCCAGCTTGAAACTTTGATACATGAGCAACTTGTATCATACATGTCTAGAGTGTAGTCAACCACATGTCTGTTGTCCGTATACATCAATAATATAAATTATAAAATTTCATACCATTTTTTTTTTAAATATCACTTTCACTATTTAATTGTAATAGAATGATAAATTTATAAACAAAATAGTTTAAAAGAATGATAAAATTAAAGAAAAAATATCACACAAAAAATTTGTGTTTATTTATGTAAAGGTATAAATATTTAAAAAATTAATTATTTAATTAACTAAAGAAGGATAAATTGTTAATAAAATAGTTTAAATGTGAATAAAATTGAAAAGAAAAAATTCATACCAAATCTTGATATTCTCTAGGTAATATATATAATATGGATGAGATGGAGAAAGGAAAAGGTAAATAAAAGAAAAATGTGTAATTAATGGTTAGAGATAATTTTAGATTTGTTAGAGTTAGTTTGATATTTTTCAAGGTAGTTATTAAGTTGTTAGTTGATTATATTAGTTGATTTATGATTACTATATAAAGTACATTCTACATATATTATAAACATCTTTTTCGTACTATCAATTCAAAAATAAATCTTTCTCTCATTTTATTTTCTACTTTGTTGGACTCTACTAATATAAACATCTTCTTCGTACTATCAATTCAAAAATAAATATTTCTCTCATTTTATTTTCTACTTTGTTGGATTCTACTATGTTTCTCAACATAGTATAGGAGTCATGACATACAGTTTAGAGATGATCATAATTATTATAGAATGAAAAATTCAATCTTGAATCACGTATTCTTATTCTGTTGATATATTTTCGATTTACTATTAGATTCTTGGGGAGGGGAAGACACCATTACAAGTGATATATGCTCAACATATTGAAGTTTTCATTCACCCATAGTGTTTGGTGGTATACTGCTTTAAAAAAATTATTTTCTTATTAGCAAATATTAACTTAATTGTATGCTTATATTATGTAGTAGTTAAGCAATTATTATTCTTGTTGTATTTCTACTTATGATAGTTAAATTTTGTTTGTCAAAAGTGAACATTTGACAATCACTTAAAATTTAGGTTCTTGTTTTAGTTGGAGTGAGTATCGTAGAAATACCAGAATTTTTTTTAAAAGAATCTAATACATCGGCCGCTACTAATTTTTATGTCAACTTTTCTTGTTTAACAGATGTGATGACAACTTGTATTCTTTTTCTTGTAATTTTCAATAATTAATTACATTATATTTTCTTTTTCTTAAATTGTATTAATTGTTGATATAAAATTGGAAAATATTAATAAGCACTTCAAACTTGAGGGAGTGTTATAGATAATTTTAATATTGTTTATGGAAGTTTTCTGGTCAGTTATAATTTTAAATCACTCTAAAAACTAAAATGCATCATATACACAGTGTAATCATCTTGTTCCTATAAATTCAAAAATTAATTTTTATTTTTTTTATTTTCCTTTTACTATAGCCTTTACCATGCCTGGGTTGTTTATATTTATATTATAAAAAATAAAATAAAAAAAGAGGTGGAAAAGGTGTAAAAATTTCCCCAGCTAGTTAATGGAAACTTTTTGGGGTCAATAATTCAATCACCTGGACACATCAGCGAGACTAATTAGCCGAGCCGCGAAAACCCAAAGTTGGAGGCTCAATGTAACAAAAGTAAGAAAAAGGTAAACAGGGTAACTAGAGCTAGCTATTGTAAATTTGTAAGCTAGCTAGTAAGTAAAATAGTAAAATAAAAGGTGCTACTAGCGGCTAGAGACAGCATACGACTCAAGCTAGTGTGTATATATTGAAGTTTGAAATATTTGTATTTGTAGTATTTTTTTTTTTAATTTCTATGAAAAAAGAAGGAAGAAGAAGAAGAAGAGAAAGAAAAAAGGTGTGAAGAAATCATAGAAGGAAGAAATGTCGTCACCAAAAACAGTCTTTATATTCCAATCACGTGGTTCGATGTTTAGAGTAGAGACGTTCAATAGAAAAATGTATGATAGGGATTCGAAATTAGAGACTGTGTTTGGTTGGTGACAATAAACAACAAAAGGAAAGCTACAAAGTGAAAATAAAAGAAGACACTTGTTTCGTTTGACGTGAAATGAAACAAACCCACCTTCTTCACATTTGACATTTCTTTTCACATTTTATTCCAATAATTTAATCCATTAATCGAGAACCGAAATGTGATGTCAATATATATAACCTTTTTGTTTCTAAAAAAAAATGAGAATTATCCCTTTTTACGAGATACTAATTTCCTTTACCATTGGAATTGGAAATATACCGTGATGGCACAATTATTCCAATCTAATGACTATCCACTAATTAGCAAATTATTATCGGTACTCTGTTTTACAATACTCCATTCGGAAAAAGTTACATCATATTTAAAATTGAAGAGAGTAAATGTTGTTTTAAAATTGTATCCTCTAGTATTTTTTGTTTTTTTATAGATTCTTTCTCTAGAAAATAATTATATTCAAGGTGCATTCAACATTAAAAATAAATACTTTTTTCATCAAAAGCTAAACTTACATTGAATTGATTATGTTATAGAATCTAACGTGTTTTGTAAAAGTATATTCTTCTAATGGTATTTATAATGAGTATTTATACTAATATATTTAAGAAGGAAAAAGTAGAAAGGGGAGAGTAATTATGATGATTGAAATTAGTATTACTATAAGCATAAAAGTTATAACCGTTGAGAGGGTAATATGGTAGGAAGTGTTTGAGTGAATACTAGTAATGGAAAAAAGGATGGAATGGAATAAAGGAATGGGTTGAGTTGAGGAAGGGTTGAACGGTCAATTTGAAATAAAAGAAGAAGACAACATGGGTGTGCAGGTTCTTCCTCTTGTGCGTGATTTCAAGTGGGTGTGCGCGGGATCAATGTCAGAATTTCAGAAGAAACCTCTTCTCTCTTCTCTCTTCTCTCTCTATGTATCAGAAAAACACACATACGCACACACACGTAGAAAGAGAGAGAGAAAGGGAGTCACGGGTTTGTCTTGAAAGGCCCTTATTTCACAGTCCTAGACAGACAGACACATATTCTCTTACTGGCTACTATATTTGATTCCGAGCTCTCACTTTTTAAATTAGAACTTTCATCTCTCGGTAATATCAAATTCAGTTTTTTTTTTTTTTTTAACAAATGTTATCAAAATTTAATTATTAAAAGCCTACCTCTTATATTATACACACTCTAATTCACAAGATAACAATATTTCATATACATTCAAAATTTACAAATACAAATTTC
>JBBPBP010009777.1:63704868-63716204 GCA_037974735.1 Cicer chorassanicum | reverse complement strand
TTTTAAAAAAATAAAAAGTTAAATTTTATAATTTTTGGTGCATGTTAGTGTTCTGAAAATTTAAAAAAAAATTGTAATACAAAATTTAAATTTTTTTAAAACATTTACTTATAAAAGTTTTCTAGAATATAAATTTCAAAGTTTCTTAAATACAGTTATGTTCTAGAAAATGTTTTTTTAAAGTTTATCAAAATATAAATACATTTCAAAAAATTTGAAAGAAAAATAAATTCTAATACACAAAATTTGAATTTTCAAAAACACATGTATTATGAAAAATATTTTTATAAATTTTTCGAAATTCAAGTTGAATTTAACAGAATAGAACAAAATAATTATTTTTGAGAAGAAAAAAATAATAGTTTTTATAAAATGGTGGGGTGCAAATATAAATGTAAGTAGACAGTCAAATTTTCTAGCATAACGCGTCTAAGAAACGACCCAAACATAAAAGCCTGTTCATTGGCCTAGCAGTATCATCATCTATGAAAATTTCCAGAAATGAGAGGGAAATATAATTTACTCTCTTCTTGAAATATCTACGTAAAGTTCACTCCTTATTTTGCTCAAATATTTTCCTGAACAAACTTATCCTTAACAATTCAGTTTTTTAAGTTTAAATATAAACTTAAAGTCAATATATACCATAATTATAAGGAGCTTCTTAATAACACATTCCTTTCAAAATTTAAATTCAAATTTAATACATATAACAAACATTAACACTACCATTAAAATTTAGATAACATAACATAATAAAACTAAATACACAAGTTAAAATAGACATATTTTACACAATAAAACATGTATAAAATGAAACATAATACAAAAAGCGATAGACGAGCACATGTCCTTTCGAAAAAAAAAAATCTTCAAAACAAATTAAGATTTCCTAATAAAAAATTTGTTTGGAAAAAAATTCAATTTATTCTTTATGAAAAAATTTTCTTAACAAAAAATTAGAAATTTCTTTATACCAAATATTGTTTGCGAAAAAAATTCCAAATTTTTTTTGGAAATTTTGATATAAAAAAAACAAATATTTTTTTCCCAAAAAAGGTAAAAAAAAAATTTGGTCATGATATGGACATCCAAATTAACGATCCGTTAAGAAAATAGATAACTATAATCTAAATATCCGATCTTTTAAAGTCAATTATAGAATTGATGTGATTTGGTTGAAAGATTGGTTATTTTCAGCAACTCTATTTATAACACTTGGTATAAATAATGTGTGCATTTCTTCCGACCTAGTTCATTATACATTTATTTTATTTCAATAGCTAATATTGTAACCACTTATGATTTGTCATATACGTGTACATAATATCAATCGTTAATTTGATCGCCAGTGGTGGATGCTACTCACGTTATTCTTTAAAGTAAATGGGTCACTTTATTCTCTAAAGTTCGGGGTTCACTTTAGAGGAGTCAAATCCTATTTTATTATATTGAAATTCTCCTAATAATTGGGTCTGCTTCAATGAGCTCTCAGTGAGCTAAACTGAATGCAAAGGGTCAAAAATTTGTATCTTCGCATGAAAATTTTATTTCATACCCTTTGAGTTATACCTCTACTTTTTAATAAAAAAATTAATTTTATCACTATTCTTTAAAAAAAAATTCAAATTTTAAGTTTTTCAAAATTAATTTGTGTTTTGAAACACGCAAAAAAAGCTTTCTGGACATATTTTGAATTTTCTAATATATATTTTTTTTTTTCAAAAAATCTTTATTAAATTTTTCAGGAACTCAAGTTGGATTTAGTGGATAAAAAATTATTTTATTTTATTTTTATAAAAGAAAAGAGTAAAATGAATAATTTGAGTAAAACATGGAATAGGGATATAATTTGATGGATATTGGTAAAATTTTCTCTTGACAGAGTTCGTTGGGCCTTAGTTAGGGCCGAGACTACAGAATAGCCCATATATGTTAAAACAAAATTTAAAGTAAATATGTAAATACGTTTATTACTCATATATGTTAAAAACAAAATTTTAAATTTATAGCCAAATAATAAACATATTTACAATTCCCCTTTTTGTGGTACAAGTCCTCAACATCATATTTTAGGTATTGCCTACTTTAGGTTTGCCGTGAACCTGGATGATTTTGTTATTTATAAAAAAGTGTCTCATTAGTTTAAACAGCGTGAACCTTTAAGGTATTGTCCTCTTTAGGTCTATGTTACCACATTTTTAAGGTATTGTCCTCTTTAGGTCTATCGTGAACCTTTATAATTTTTTTCTTTGTGAAAAAATACATCGGTGATTTAAGGAGTGTGTAAGTGATTTATTACTATCATTAGCTTAATTACCAAATGATGTGGGATATTTTGATGTATCCAGAGCAGAAACTAACTCAATCCCCCTTCTTAAAGATTATATTTTTGTAAGTTTTAATACAATTTATATAATCCATAATTTTTATATTACCACATTTTTAAGGTATTGTATTCTTTAGGTCTATTGTGAACCTTTATAATTTTTTTCTTTGTGAAAAAATACATCGGTGATTTGAGGAGTGTGTAAGTGATTTATTACTATCATTAGCTTAGTTATCAAATGATGTAGAATATTTTGATGGATCTAGAATAGGTACTAACTCAATTCCCCTTCTTAAAGATTATATTTTTTTTAGTTTTAATACAATTTATATAATCCATAATTTTTATATTACTCCAATACATAAATTAAAATTTGTTTTAGGCCTTTAAGGATGTTGGACTAATTTTGGCTTTGTCAAATAATGGGCCAACCCAATCTACATTTTTTTTCATAAACTCTTTCGATTAAGAAAACTGTTGATTTATTGGAGAAAAAAAAACTGTTGATGTGTTGAACAAAATGTCGATTAAAGTTCTCTTTCAACTATTGCTCCGACCAACCTTGGCAAAGTAGAAATATCCGGTTATTAACCAGTAGATTAGTAGTTGCATCATGCATATATGTTTTAGTTTCAAAATTGTCAGGTAAAAAGAATATGAGCATTGATATCCTTCTGTTTAGTATCATGCATTGTGTTGAGGATACATAAGCAGGCATGTCCTTTTGTGTGAGGGCCTCAAGCTATGGTAGTGTCGGGATCAGTATAAAATGGACAAAGTAGGTCAATAGGTATGGCAACAACGAATCGGAATGTCTCTCTCACCTCATCTATATTTTTATTGGGATTAAAATTTATATTTGTAATTCGGTCTAATTTGATGGTACACAACTTCGTATATATAAAATAATAAATTTAAAATTCATATTTATTATAATTAATATAATAAAATAATAAAAAAATATTAAAATTATATTTTTATAGAGAGAATATTTAAATTTTTAATATATAAAAATAATAAATAAGTAAATATATATAAAAATTGTAATAATTTTATTAGTATGTTTACATACCTAATAGACAAATATAACGTTTACAATTACTACTCAACTACCGGAGCCATCTCTACCCTAATCATTTTTTTTCAATACGTTTTCAAAACTACAAAGAACATTTCAACCAGGCCTTTGTAAATGTATTTTTGGTTGAAATACTTAACAAGTGTAAATATTAAATGACATGATTAGTTTGAACAAAAATCTCTAGAAGATTTCATTTTCACTCATTTTCATTGTTTCAGCCTTTTGCACTAATTTATAATTAAAATAGAGAAGTTGATTGGCCAACAAGCACACTATCAATAATTTTATGCACACACTTGTACTCTTGTAGCTTGTTGTTTCTCGTCTTCTTGCTACTTTATCTAGAGAGATAAAAAAAACTCTTGCAGCATAAGTTTTTTGCATCAGAGGATATGTTTCTTTGTTTTGTTTTAGTTTTTTAATAGAGTAATCCAATAATTCAATTTGGACACGTGATTGGGTGAAGTTAATGTAATTGACAAGTAGCACTCATTAAAATAATTCTGAATTTGCGCATATAACAATACAAAATAAAATAAATAAAATAAAAGAGAGAAAGAAATGAGAGGGAAGGCAAGATAAGGAATTAGGGGACCACTATTGCCTCTTTTGTTTTCGTGTTTTGGAAATTGTGAATTAAATTCCCATATATAATTGTAAATGGTAATGGGAACACTCAAGTTACCATTGGTCATATGGATGAAAAACTCGGAAATTGTTTTAATATTTCAATATTATTCGGTGTGTTGGTCTCTAAAATTAAAGAAAAGTTATGGTGAGTATATTTACGTAAAATAAATAGGTTGAACAATAAATTTAAAATTTAAAATCAATTAATTAAGAGATAAAAGTTTTAAATTGTATTGCTCCAAATTAAAATCGATTAAAGAAGCAAAATCATCTTAAATATATTTAAATATATTTAAATTAATTTTATCCTTCTATAATAATTTTTTGTGCTTATTAGATATACTAGTTTGTTGTTTTAGTTTGTCTCACCACTTTAGTTAATTACACTAGTTAATTGTTTTTTTCAGCTAAGGAGAAGAGGAACATCTAAGTGTCATGGTCTCCGAAGTTTTATATATTTATTTGAGTTATATTCAGTCAATTATTATATGATCATGTAATTAGTTAATTACTAAGCAGTTTTTACATAAAAATGTAATTAAATTTATATTTTGGTAGTCATTTTTGTGTTTGAATTGTCTTTTATTAGTTTAGTTTAATCTTCAAATAGTCAATTTGATATATAAAATTACTAACAATTGTTTAATTTCAACACCTTCAAAACTATAGTAATCGCACGCCACAAATTTAAAATACTAAAATATATTATTTTTTTTATACAAATATTCAAGTTTTAATCATAACCCCTAAATATTAAATCCTGATTTTCATTGAATATATAAGTTGTACCAAATATTAGAATAAAGATTATACTAATACGTGTCTAAGAATACATATTAAACATTTCACAAATATTTACATCTTGAAAATATAAAATGCACAATTAAAAAAAAAACACGATTTTTAATATAAAAAATTCATGTTGTATATATTCTGATACGTGTTAGCATTTCCTTTAAAATAATAATAACAATCTTTAGAATCAATTTTAAGTAGTGCAAAATCAAAATCAAATACACACTTAAATACTTTGCTTGATATGGTAAGGGAGTTATTTGAGGTAGTTGCAGCATTAAGAAGAAAGGTGCTGAATTGGGGAATGGGGAATTTCTGGCAACAAACAACCTCGTGAGATAAGCATATGACACTATGACGCAAACCACCATAGACCATGCACATGCACACAAAATAAAAAGCAATATTGACAGCAATTGACTCTGTTCTATGCCAAACTGCAACATTACATTGTAGTAAATACACACTTTTCTTTCTCTCTCTAATGTTACATCCAAACAACCAGTCAGATTCTTGGGCTCTATGATTTTCTTAATTGAGCAATAGAAAATTATCCAACTTGCGAGTGATGAAAATCATGCACTCACAAACGCGCATGCGATGTTGTTTTTATAAGCAAACTGCTTTGCGAGTGATCTTTACGTTGTTTAAGTTTTAGTCCCATATTATTAATTAAAGAATTTTAAAACACATAAAATACATATCGCAATTCCTTAATTTAATTTTATGTAATAATTTTGGTATTTATCATTTTTATTTAAATCTTTATTTAATTTCTTAAAATGTCAACAATATTATTCTTTTTATAGAAAACTATAAAATTAATCATCATGGTAGTATCCAAGTTTGTTTGGCTAATTAAAAATAATTCAAAAAAATAAATAATAATATTTTTAATAAACATTTTACAATTATTATTATAAAATCTAAAAAAATCATCATTTTACAACTGTGACTCAATTTTGAATCTATATTTACATATGTGTTTCCATTATATTACACATAAAAAATAAAGTAAAAAAAAAACAAAAAACAAAATTGAATTTCTCCTTATTCTTCTTTGCAAAGCAGCGCCCCCCACCCTTTCATTTCAGCCTCATTTTTTTTCTCCTCCATTTATTGATAAGGCTATAATACACTTACATTTGCTATCTATTTCTCTAATTATCTGAGGTTGCTTGATATTTGCTGCAAAACAATAAAAAAAATCCACAACTCAACTTTATCTCATGGACACACATATTCATTATTTTAGCCTATAAATTGAGACAAAAAAAATCAAGGAGGAGAATAAATTTGGGAGTAGAAAATTTGACTGTGTAGAAAAAACAAAGAAGAAAAAGAAAAGAGGAGTTTTTTTTCTTCATAAGAATAAAAGAAGGAAATGTTTTCTTTCTTTTGTTTCTAAAATCAACATCGTAAAAAATGACCTAAAAGAAAAGGTGAAAGAGATCCAAAAATCACTATCTTCATTCATCAAATCAAGTGATAACGTGGAAAACTCAAACCCATTTTAATAACACAACCAACAAAAATCAAATAAATAACCTAAATCTTGGTGAGGACGGAAAAAGCGAATCACAACCGATACCTCCATCTCTGTCATCCCCAAAGTCCATCACCACCCATATATGTTTAGCTTATGGCATGTATCTCCTCCCTCTCACCTTTGTTTTATTTAAGCTCCATTTTGTTTCTGATTGTTGAAAGTGTATTTGTTTTCCCTTTTGTTTACTTGAAAGTGTGGTACGCTTTGTTGAAAATAAACATGTTATATTCGGTTGATTTAACCCTTTTGCTTTTGCGAAAAAAGACTGAAAGAAAACTGATTTCTTATTTTGAAAAAAGGCCGAAAGCGTTGAAAAATAGTTGGCGCGTTATGCTTTTCATGGAAAACAAACTGTTTTGTTTTGTTTTGTTTTGATTTAACCATTTGTTTTATTTTAAAAAAAAAAATTGTAATCTAGTTAAAATATTGTTATATATTGGTTTTTGGTTGTATCATTGTGTTTTGTTTACTTAATAAATTGTGCTACAAGCTCATATATATATTTTACTGCTATTTTATTTTTGTGTTTATTATTGGTTTTATTTCATAAGATAATTTAAATTTATTTAATATTTAGCATCAAATTTTAATATTTAAAAAGAAAACAAAAATAAAAATCAAATCAAATACTGAAACGTTAAGTAGATGTAACATTTGTTAACTTTTTAAAGTTGTTATGATGCAAGTTGTGATAACTTGGTAGTTCTAGAAGTCATCTTCGCAATAAATTTATAATTATACAAAATTATTTTAAAGTGGAATTATTTATATATGATATCTTTTTAATCTTTGAACGATTATAACACAAGTTGTACAACTTGGGGGTTGATTTAACCCTTTTGCTTTCGTGAAAAAAGACTTAAAGAAAGCTGATTTGTTATCTTGAAAAAAGGCCGAAAGCGTTGAAAAATAGTTGGCGCGTTATGCTTTTTCATGGAAAACAAACTGTTTTGTTTTGTTTTGTTTTGATTTAACCATTTGTTTTATTTTAAAAAAAAATTGTAATCTAGTTAAAATATTGTTATATATTGATTTTTGGTTCTATCATTATGTTTTGTTTACTTAATAAATTGTGTTACAAGCTCATATATCTATTTTACTGCTATTTTATTTTTGTGTTTATTATTGGTTTTATTTCATAAGATAATTTAAATTTATTTAATATTTAGCATCAAATTTTAATATTTAAAAAGAAAACAAAAATAAAAATCAAATCAAATATTGAAAGGTTAAGTAGATGTAACATTTGTTAACCTTTTAAAGTTGTTATGATGCAAGTTGTGATAAATTGGTAGTTCTAGAAGTCATCTTCGCAATAAATTTATAATTATACAAAATTATTTTAAAGTGGAATTATTTAGATATGATATCTTTTTAATCTTTGAGCGATTATAACTCAAGTTGTACAACTTGGGGATTGATTTAACCCTTTTGCTTTCGTGAAAAAAGACTTAAAGAAAGCTGATTTGTTATCTTGAAAAAAGGCCGAAAGCGTTGAAAAATAGTTGGCGCGTTATGCTTTTTCATGGAAAACAAACTGTTTTGTTTTGTTTTGATTTAACCATTTGTTTTATTTAAAAAAAAAAGCTGCCATCTAGTTAAAATATTGTTATATATTATTGGTTTTTGGTTCTATCATTGTGTTTTGTTTACTTAATAAATTGTGCTACAAGCTCATATATCTATTTTACTGCTATTTTATTTTTGTGTTTATTATTGGTTTTATTTCATAAGATAATTTAAATTTATTTAATATTTAGCATCAAATTTTAATTTTTAAAAATAAAACAAAAATAAATAAATAAAAATCAAATATTGAAAGGTTACTTAGTTCTTGAGTTTTTATAACCAAAATAATACTATTCTCAAACGGATTAACTAAATTTGACATCTTTTTTTTAGTTCTTGAGTTTTTAAGATACAAGTTGTACAACTTGATAGTCTTAAAAATCACATTTTAGAATAATTATTCGAATCAAACAATCTCATTTTATTTCGCCAAAAAAATTATTTTTTCAGTAGTAAAATTAATTGTTTTTAAAAAATAATCAATACATATGCATTTTATACCCAAAAACTACGTAATTGTAATTTCTCCATCATACCGGAGACACGTAGGAACAAAATCGCACTCTTGTCAAGCATAATAATAAAATTTTCTTTCTTTCTCTATATTTTAAATATACTTTTATTATTAGATGCTTTCCATAAAAAGGATTATATTTGTATTTTAAAAAAGAGAAATATATACATATAAAAGTTAACATTAATATTGCACAACTAATTATAGGTAATCGTATTTTAACGAATTTGTAGTGTGGTTTCTCTCAAATAGTTCCTGCACTAATATTATCCTCTCAAGTTGTCTTTGGAGTGAGCATGGTTAGATGAAAACTTATCCTCCTCTTATTGAGTATGATCTAAAGAAGAATACTATGAGTTTGAAATATGTACGATAAGTGTACTAATGGGTATGAATAAAACAATTATAAAGAAAGTAGAGTTTAAGAAAATCTACATACAAAATTTATATAGGTTACTCTAGTCCTGACAACTTTTGTGAGATTTTTACTAGTGCTCATAAACTCGTCCTCCAATCTGTACCTTTTCAACTATGTATTTTCTTAGCCTCACCAGTCTTACAACACTATATTTTTACTAGCTTCAACAGACTTACCCAATAAATCAAGTTTATATCAACTTGAGGATATACAAGTAAACTTTCTAAGATAGTGATGTGAAGTTGTATATAACACACTCAATAAAAATGATACTCAAACCTATTTAAGTTTGGAAGAGTTTGTAGAATGAAGAGAACTATGATAAGCTTGAATAACAAAGATATTTTATTGTAAATGACATTCTTGATGTTTGAAGCTTAATACTTCTATATTTATAGGTCCCTTTTGAGCTTCAAACATAGGGAGCAAAATATAGTTGTTCAAGACTTTGCTAAGTTTCCTTGAACTTGTCTTTATTTGCAAATATGTCATTTAGCCTTATTCTTCGTGTTAAGTGTGCTAGGAGGATGACTGCTATGGTCTGTTCTCAAATCTGGTTTAAGTACGAGGATGAAGCGTATATTTTCTTAAGTCTTAGTCGTAGGAAACTTTACTAAGTTTCCTTGTACTTGTCTTTATTTGCAAAATTGTCATTCAACATTTATCATCGTGGGAAGCATGTTAAAAGGATGACATATATTGTCTATCTTTATATCTGGTTTAAGTACGAGGATGAAGTTTCTATTTTATTGAGTTTTCATTGATTGTTGCTCTTTGGTTTCCCTTTTGTAACTACTTTGACCAATGTGTCACTCATGTCAAGTACATCACCTTTTTGTATCTTTGTGTTTTTCTATATGTATCAAATTTCTTACGAGGATATCATCTGCACCTATTCTCATCTCGAGACTATATTCATCCGTTTATGTATTTAATTTTAAGGATGCTCGTGGATGATCATCCTCAGATCTATGTAAGTCTTTGAGAGATGATTGTATGTCTTTCTTTCCAATATATGACTGTTGGAATTTAGTGTAAGTACGTTGACACCTTTTTTACTTGTTAGGTACCCTTCTAGAATATGATTTGCAAAATAAATTTTTATTATCATATTGATCTATTATGGATGGAAAGGTTCTTTCCTTTTTCCAATACCTTAAAAATCATGATTAATGTGTTTTTCTTACTTCAAAGGCTTTTGTACAATTTGAACAACGTTGACATAGTGTTTTTGCACTATTCACATAAGACCTCATTTTTATGTATGAGATGATGATTTTTTTCGAGAGTCCACCTCGAGTAATGTTGAGTGTGAGGATGAAAGTTCATATCTCTCACATAATAGTACGCAATTGATGTGATGTCACTTCTATTTTTACTTTTAGTAATCTTTGAATAGTGTGAACAACTTGTCAACTTTTGCCTTGTTGTACTTTGTCAATTACTTTTTCAATAATTGTGAAATGAAAACTTTGATAAATATTTATCCTTGGATCTGAGATTCGGAAGAATATTCTTTCTCAAACCTGAGATTATGATGAATGTCCATCCTCAGATTTATCCTCAAAAACGAGATTGTGAAGAATATTCATTATCGAACATGAGATTATGATGAATGTACATTATCGGGTTTATCCATAGATATGAGATTGTGAAAAATATTCATCCTCAAAAATATCTTCAGATCTGGTTACTTCATCTACTAATTTTCATATAGACACATCTTGACCTATAGTTTTTCTTGACTTCTTCAAAGAGATTTTACGCGTGATTAAGATACAACATATTGTGATGGCCATCCTCGGCTTGAGGATAATCATATTTATATTTATGAATTAGGTTGATCAATCTTTGTTATGGTTAAGTACATTCCTTACAATTGTGTCGTAACAAAATACATCATCTGTTGTACGTTCCACATATTAAATTTTGCAGGTGCAACTATACTTGCATTCTTGTTGATGACCGACCAACGTAGCAATATCTTGAAAACTATGATGACTTTTTCATTATCTCAATTAAAGTTCATATGGTTCAAATGGTTGTCAACTTTGAATATCTTAATGAAGTCTATGATGCTGCTAGTGTAATCTTTTGATTCTTTCATTGTTGAGTTTATACAATACACTTGTTTATGTGAGTGACTTCAAGCTTGACCGCTTATGTTCTTTTAACAAAAAAAACTCAAATGCAAACATCGGTAGACCACTATTTAGAAAAGTTTAACATTTATTTCATAAGGTTTATTGTTATTAAAACACATATCAAAATAGTTTTTACACAAATGATTAAATTATTACTTAAAATTAAATAAAGTATCAAATCGGAAAAAAAAATATCTGAATTATTTCCTAAAATTAAATTAAATGATCGGAGGAAATATTTTTCTTTCAAAAACTATTATGGCACTGCTCACTACTTGAACTTTATAAACTTTTGTATTACAAAAAA
>JBBPBP010009777.1:63680932-63691550 GCA_037974735.1 Cicer chorassanicum | reverse complement strand
TAATATTAAAATTATTAAAATTATAAATAAATAAAAAAAAAACTATTTTTTAGAAATTGAAAAAGAATATAAACTTTACATTGAAAAAGATATTATGAGAATGTTTATAATATAATTAATTATATATATGAATTTGACTCTAAAATGTAATATTTATAAATAATATTTTGATCACCCCATAAAAATTATGATAACTTCACTTGTGGATACTACGATTTTGTAATAAAATATAAATAAAAAAAATAAAAAAATTGATGTAAAATATATATACATGACATCGCAAAAGAAAATTTCAATAATTATTTTTATATATATTAATTTATCGATTATTATTATTTTTATTTTTATTTGAATAATGTTATAAACTTTTAGTTATCGGTCACCCGCTAGTAATTATAAATTCATCGATTTTTTTTATATGTACAATAATATATTTCGTTTTGGGAATAAAAAGTTTGTTTTTAATTTCTGATTTCCAATATTTTTTTTCAAATTATTACTCCAATTATTAAAAGTGAGAAGCTGATTTAGAGGAAGAAGAAGAAGCAGGGGTTTAGGTCAGTCATCAGAAGAGAAAAACCAAACTGAAAAAAATGGAAGACGGCGAGATAGAAGAGGGTTCAATCACCGCTACAGAGGAAGACGAACAAATCTTTTTGCATTCCTCCGACGATTCCAAATCTGAAGAATCACCCTACGAAACACTTCACAACAGCAAATCTTCCATCGAGAATATCATCTCCGATATCCTCTCCATAAAAAAAGATTCCAAACCCAAACAACTCCTTCGAGATCTTGTTACTCAAATGTTCCTTCACTTCATCACTCTCCGTCAGGTGCCTAGGGTTTATACAATAACAATTTCACAAATCAACAATTTCGCTATCCTAAAATTACACCCTCGTTTACATTAATTTGTTTTGTTTTTCTATTTAGGCGAATCGTTCTATTTTGATTGAAGAAGACAGAGTCAAAACGGAAACGGAACGCGCGAAAGCACCTGTGGATTTCACGACGCTGCAGCTTCATAATTTGGTGTATGAGAAGAGTCACTACCTTAAAGCGATTAAGGCTTGCAAAGATTTCAAGTCAAAATATCCTGATATTGAACTTGTACCCGAGGAAGAATTTTTCCGCGACGCTCCCAAAGACATCAAGGATTCCGTTTTGTCGAACGACAGTGCTCATAATCTGATGCTTAAGAGGCTCAATTTTGAACTATATCAGGTGACAATGAGATATTCTGTTGCAAAACAAAACCTAGAATTATTTTCAATTTGTAATTTGCTTGATTTTGAATAACGAGATGATGAAAGTCAAAGGAATGTGCATTAAATATGTACTATGCATTTTTCAAAGAGAATGTGACATTGGTATATTGGGTTTCAGCAAAAGTTTATACCGCCTCTTAATATAGTGTGCAGAAATATTTGTATTGATAAGCTAGAAGTTACTGCTCTTGTGGTAAGAAACAATTATAGGATAAATTCAATGTAGGCCTGTGTTAATTGAGTGTTGTTAAATGGCGGACATGGCACCCCCATGGCAGAATGGAATGGCAGATTTTTTACAACTGCCACAGGCAATTTGTGAAGGATGCCTGCCATGGCTGCGCCTTAGGCTGCAATGGCGTGTTTATATGGTGGATTTTTGGCCGTACGCAATATTCTGCCATCCGCCATCAACAACATTTAATTCATATTTATGTTTTTCAAGACATTATTAATTTGATCTTCTGTAGGGGAAAGTTGCTTGATATTTTGTGGTTATGTTAAGAATGTGTGTTTGCTGTGTTTACTTTTCAAACTGAATGTTGTCTTATATCAGAAGGGGTTGCTAGTTGTGCTGTTTTTGGTAGAACATAAGAATTTTCTTCCTCTCATCCATTCATTCATCTTCTATCGTTGCATTGCTAATCTGCTTTCTTTTATGCTCTCATGCAAATTGCATTAAATATGCTAACGATTCTTATACGCAAATTTGTATCAGCGCAAAGAGCTCTGCAAACATCATGCAAAACTGGAACAGCAAAAGAAAATCCTTTTGGAGACTATTGCCAACCGAAAGAAGTTTCTGACTAGTCTCCCTTCACATCTCAAGTCTCTCAAGAAAGCATCCTTGCCTGTACAAAACCAACTAGGAATTATGCATACAAAGAAACTAAAGCAGCATCATTCAGCGGAGTTGCTTCCACCAGCTCTTTATGTGATTTACTCACAACTATTGGCTCAAAAGGAGGCCTTTGTAGAACCCATTGATCTGGAGATTGTAGGAAGCCTGAAAGATGCCCAAGCTTTTGCTCGTAATCAAGCTCACAAGGACACTGGTAAGCGAGAGCTGACACATGAAGTTTAGCATTCTTTGGATATACTATTTGTTACCATCTCTGTTGCCGTTGACAGTGTATATTCTGATAACGGATTATTATTTTCAATTTAACTTCAAACTGGTATATCACTCCAAAGGTATTATTTACGATATTGTAGCTCTTGAAAATTATTGATAGTTGTAATGCTATCATCAAGATAACAAGTAAAGGAAGTTTATTACCAACATTGAAGTACTGCCATGTTTGCCGAGTTTATTTTCGGTCTTAAATTCATGTTTCCTTCGCTTTGTTTGCAATCTTTCTATGCATGTTCCCTATGTGGCTCTAGAATTTCTTGAGCATTTGAATATTTTAATACAGAATTTTACATTTATTTTGTTATTTTCTCTTACACAATTAAAAATGTATTCACTATGATGTGATTTTATTTTTATTATTCAGGCATTTCCACTGTCATGGAGAGTTCCAAATTGGAAGATGACGTTCCTGATGATGAAGAAGATGGTCAGAGACGTAGAAAAAGGCCAAGGAGGGTGCAAGTCAAGGAGAGCCCTGACCAAGGGGGTATATTTCAAAGTCACCCACTTAAAATCACGGTCCATGTGTACGAAGATGAGGCTTCCAATCCTAAGCCTGCAAAACTTATTACTCTAAGGTTTGAGTACACGGTGAAGTTGAATGTTGTATGCGTTGGAATAGAAGGATCTAATGATGGTCTTGACAATGACATCTTATGTAATTTATTCCCCAATGATACAGGACTCGAGCTTCCTCACCAGGTTTGAGTGCTTTCGTGTTATTGGCATGTTTTTCATTTAGCTATCAGCATTTTAAGGCACTTTATTGAACTTATTTATCTTCCAATTCGCTTGCTTGAATGGTAATGCAGTCAGCTAAACTCTTTGTTCAAGATGCTATAGAATTTAACACTCAAAGAACTTCACGTCCTTACAAATGGGCTCAGCATCTGGCAGGAATTGATTTCTTGCCTGAGGTGTCTCCATTGCTTCCCACTGACAATAGTGAAGCAGCCAAGAATGAAGATGTTATATCTGGTCTCTCATTATATCGCCAACAGAACCGAGTACAGACAGTTCTGCAGAGGATTCGCTCAAGGAGAAAAGCTCAGTTGGCTCTTCTGTGAGTCACGGCTCTAGCGTGTTTATTGTTTTAGAATTTTTGAATATCGAGGACCTTTTCTTGATGTTCAACAAAGATAAAAACTGTAATTTGATCAACTTAAGATTTGTTATGGGGCTTTGCTTTAGTTGTGTTTTTGTTACTGACATCTGAGTAATGTTCTTTGTTTGCTTCCCTGTCCTGAATCCTTTCAGTGTTTATGCTGCATGTATGGTTTTTTTTCAGTTCATTTTCAGAAATTCCATTATATTTTCAAGGATCCTTAGTTTATGTTAGTAATCGATGTGATTGGGCATGCTTAAGTTAAAATTTGTGGAATTCTTTCGCTGGCTTACAGGGAACAGCTAGAATCTCTTACAAGGCTTGAGTGGCCTCTTTTGTCTTGCAAAAGTGTTCCATGGGCTTTGCACACTCCTTTGTGCAAATTGGATGGCTGGTCACCGATAAGAGCCCTACCTGTACCTATTGAAGCTTCACCTCCGGCTATCATAGATAAAGAGGAGCATGTTCAGGAATCAATGGATGTTGATGTAATTGAAAACTCTGGTGCCACAAAAGAAGAACTGGATAGTATGAAAGAAGATGGGGAGCTTCCAACTTTACTTCCAAAGAAGACCAAGTTTGACCACTCCAAGCAAGCTAGCTTAATTTCAAAAAGTATCATTCCTTCACTTAATAAAGTTAAGTCACAGAGTTTCAAAAAAGCTGATGATAGTTCTGACTTCTTGTTGGATACTGATAGCGATATTGATGAGCCTGCCCAAATTGAAAGTGGCCATGAAAATATTGTATCTGATTACTGTGCCAGAAATTCTCTTTCGTGGAAAGATTCTGGTGTGAAGGAATTCTTCTTTGTTCTTAGCAGAAAAACAAATGCAGATGAGAAGACCGTGAATTTAGAAGCCAAGGTAACGAAGCATTCCCTTTTTATCTACTAAAATGAATTCAAGGATCTATTGGCATTTCCACCTAGATTTTATTTTTTTTGACAGATCAAGATCAGTATGGAATATCCTCTAAGGCCTCCGCTTTTTGCATTGAGTCTTAGATGTACACCTTTTGAAGAGAACCATTTTGAGAATAATAGATTGGAGTGGTACAATGAACTTCGCGCAATAGAAGCGGAGGTGAGTAATTGATGGTTCAAGTTGTTACAATCATTAGATAGTATGTTGTGATATGATTTCTTCAAGGAATGGGATTTGTATAATCACTTGGTTTTTTGTTCTTGGGATAAGTCTTTGATCCATCTTCTTCTCACCAAATTGTCTAAAGATAAAAAAAAATAAATAGAAGAGAAGAAAACCACTTAATATCCCTGCATCATCATGAATGTTGCTATTTTCTTGATTTCTCCTACTCACCTCTTTTCTAAATTGTAGGTCAACTTACACATGCTAAAGACACTACCTGTCATTGAACAAAATTATGTATTGGCTCATCAAGTGAATTGTCTTGCCATGTTGTTTGACTATTATTTAGATGATGCCGGGTCATCATCTGAAAGAACAAATAGCTCTTCTTTGGTTGATGTTGGCTTATGCCCGCCTATTAGTGGCAGGTTCCTGGGCAGATCTTTTAGAGGAAGGGATCACCGGAAGATGATCTCCTGGAAAGACATGAAATTTACATCCAGCTGACCCTAGTAGCAGCTAGATTTTTCAGAGTAAAAGACTGCGATACTGATGTTCTGCGAGAAGACATTGAATTCACTTTGAATTGCCCCTGGGAGTAATGTTCAGCTCTGGACAGCACACATAAATTATATAGTGCTTATATTGACTATTGTAAGGATAACGAAATTATACATCCATTGTGTTCATTAGCCTACCATCATTCCTTGACTTCACAGCTGAAAAAACTGGTTGAGACACCGGTACATTTTGAAGATGTTTTTTCAGCCATTGATTATTTCTTACTCGAATTCAATGTTTGGCAAGTGCATCTGCACAGATTGTGAAGTATATGAGCTGGCATCGTGGGTGGAATTTCTATTGACCCTACTGGGATGAGAAATTGAGAATTACTGATTAGCGGAAGTAGTAATTTATTTATAGGTTGAATTGTGTTCCTGTCATTGGATTTTACTGCAGCACATTTTTCTGGGTACTGGTATTCCGTTGTAGTTTTTCATCACAAGAGCCCGTGATTGTGGTTAATGGCGCAAGGTGATTTCCTCTAGAGTGCATGCTCGCTATATTAGCCATTAAGCATATATATTGTGTGTAACCTGTAAAAATTTAGCCACATGATTCAATTGAATCGGACAACGGTGCTGGGATGTAATGTGGAACTTTTATTTTTAAAGATTTCGATTGTAGATTTTTCTTGGATACCCCAGTCCCCAGATCTCGAGGATGTCAGTGTGATTTACAAAGTAAGTATTAGGTGATCCAATTAGAGCACATGCAATCCAATTTGACCCAAGTCATTTTGAGTTTGACTACGATTTGGATGAGTTATTGTTATCAACTTGTTCTATGTATGACTTTTAATTTTGTAACTTCATATTTTTATTTTGTTCTATGTTATCAACTTGTATCGTAAATAGGTTCTGAATCTGATTTTTTATAGAAAAGAAGTAAAAAAAACACAACAGAGACAAAATAAAGCCAAATATATCTATTATTTAATTTCAATTTATATACACTATCAATATAAAAAGTTTTTATGCTGTCTATGAACCACAACTATTAATTAGTAGAGATATTCGATTGTTACCAAAACTATATTTGAAGTTATTCTCATTTATTGCTGTGATGTGTTGTTAGTGTAACATTTTTTACATTGACATTGCATAGAAATTTATAAATCTCAACTGTGATTTGGAGTTAGATTCTCTCCATTTATCTTCATTTCTTTCATTACCAATGCTTTTGAATGTATAAATAATACAAATGTGCACATTTCCAAAAATAGTGGCATTAATTATGTATTTGAGATAGAAATTGTCATTTCCTCTCCATTTGGATAGGATCTGGTGAGGACAAAATATTCGATTTACTCGGTCACACATCGATGCAAATAGCAAAATAGACGTCTCATAAATAACTCAAGCCACTAGTCCAAACTCATGAAAAGTGCATTAAATAGAAGTACTTACATGATAAATAAATACTTCAGCCTCGCACCAAAATCAAATTCAGTGAAAGTGTTGTGCACAAAGATTGTCTAACCAATGGTGGCATGAAGTTGGACGCATGCTGAAACATATTTCTCACGGTACTATGAATATATCCTCCCTAACTATGCAAACTGTTAGCAAGATATTAAAGTTTTCCAGTGCTAATCTAAACTACAAAAGCCTCAATCTGCAGAAAAACATGTATTTTATGTGTATATACATATGTTTTTAACTGAGAAATCATAATCCAATCACCAATCTACCATGGACCAGTTTGTGTTCGTCTTAAGCATTTTCTCTTGACTTCTCGCTGCAGATTCATCATTTCCTTAACCTGCGATATCAAAGGTGGCATCAATAAATTGTGAACATGATTTGTAACAAATGTTTAAACAGTAAGCAGATACCAAAACATTCTTAAAAAATAGTAGACGTCACATGCTAGTTAATAATCACTCCTACTGTTCTCATACTCTAGAATTCCAAATAGTAGGCGTAACGTTCTAAGTTGAGTTATATGACAAAACAATGAGAATTATGACAGTTAGCTATAAATATGCAAGAAGAATTGCAAAAGACTTGTGTACTCTAAATTGCAATCTCATGAGAAGGGAATTCCTTGAGTTCTGGAAATTCTGAAAGCCTTCATTTACAAACCAGTTACAACAAACGACAAGAAATGTTACCAAAATTTAAGCGAGAGATGCAACCTCAACCAGATATGGGTTAATAGCGATTTTTTCGGGGGCATAATGAACTAATTTATATGATTTGAAATCAATGATCTAAAATGATCACCAGAACTACATTTGGATTGATATTCTTTCTCTTTTGTAGCTTTTCACGTGGGTTTCAGTTTGGTAACATGATGTTATATCAAAACATAGGCAAAGGCTAACTAGTGCCCTTATGGCACTGCAATAACGAATCACTGAATATAATTTTTTTAATTGGAAAGTGTAGCTTTCGAAATACTAATGCATGAAAAAATTCTATATATTGATTCTTTAAGGCACTAATAAGTGAGAGTATGAGACCCTTAAACATAATTCTTACTAGCTTCATGCAAAATGTCCTTCTACAACCATCAAGTGAATACATAACAGAAGATCAAACATGTCATGAGAAACAAAGGCTCAGTACTAGAGAAAAGCACTCACTACATCCTCACCGAGAATACACGGATTGGTATTTTATCAGATAAATCATAAATTATAAACTTACTTTAATAATTGATAGCATGAGATAATTAACAGGAGAATCTAACTAAGGTAGTAATTCAACGCAAGTATGTTATCGGATCACCACTTAACACCAAACCAACCATTCTTATGTTGAACATGACAAGGCAGACAATCACACCAAAATGCGTTGATAAGCATAGCTTGTGACCAAATGTTATCGTCACAATGACCTTTGTCAAACCTTCCACTGCTCTGGGTGGAGAATTGACAAAAAGCATGTTATATGTAGGAAGCTAAAATCATGATTCATGATATCTTGACCATTAGTCACGAAACACGGCACAAGGAAAACTTGTGACTTGTACAGTTAAGGTAAATTCAAATACATGCAATGACAGAAAACCAAAAAATACTGATTTCTGTGATTCTTATGAAAGCTGAACTTACTTGATTTTTCTGAATTTCCATGATTTCTGCCTGCAATATTCAAAATAATGGTCGATTAAGAAATTTTTTAACGCAAGGGACCTCAAGCCACAAATTAATGTACAAATGAAAGCCTGCATCTGGTTTTATGGTGCAGCAATAGCCAGAATTACCTGCTTTTTCTGAAGTTCTTCATTCTCTTCTTTTAACTTTGCAACTTCTGCTTCCAATTCCATGGTATAAGCCTGAAATAAATGAAAATACAAATGTGATGCTGAACTTACAGCAGATATCCTAATACATAATACACAAATTTTAAAACTGCACTTCCTTCCCATGTAATGTTCCCACTAAAATCCATTTATAGGTAATATGTATTTAGTTATATGCTTTCATGGATCTTATGATGATCCAACTGCAGTTCCCCAATCCCATTACCTTATTAAAACCTAAATATTTACAACCTGAATCCCATTACCTTGCTAAAATCATGACAGTTACTTCTCAAAATTCTTTCACCTTTCATCAGGTC
The DNA here is from genome assembly GCA_037974735.1 of Cicer chorassanicum. Lineage (NCBI taxonomy): Eukaryota > Viridiplantae > Streptophyta > Magnoliopsida > Fabales > Fabaceae > Cicer > Cicer chorassanicum. Next base: position 63,682,815 of record JBBPBP010009777.1, on the reverse strand, counting down.
AAATCGCTATCATATTACCACTCTGCTGCACATTTACAGCATGTTCACAGAGGATAAAATCAGAATGCAATGGCTGAGTAGTATTCCAATAAGTAAAATCATAACATGACTCAAATCATCATCGCGTTCTTTCAATATTGCATATTTGCATATGTCACCAAACTCTATTTTAATATTGAATTATCTAATATATCAAGCACATCTTTTCATCTATTTTTCGGTCTAGAATCTTTGTATAATCTAATCGTGCGGGTTAGACTGGTATAAGGGAACAAATACTACTTAAAAATAGTTGTATAAATTAGTCTTCTTGCATCCAAGTAAGTGTTCATCTGAATAAGTTAAGAGAACTATGATTGTTATATTTAGATTAACAATCAAATCACAAGCAGTAAGTCAAAAAAAATTTACCTGCTTGCGAGCCCGGGATCTAGCAGCTGACTCCCTATTCTTTATCATTCTTCTCTGCCTCCTCTCAATTACCTTCTCCACAGCTCCATTAGTCTTCCTACCTCGCATACCGCCATTAAAGACATAAGGAACCGGTGACACAGAAGAAGTATCACCACCATTAGTCTTTCCAATTTTATCACCAGATATCTGGTTTGCCGGCGATCCAGTACCAATCTGAACAGCCCCGGGCGCCAAACCAACCATGCCGATCCCTCCACCTTGCACAAGATTACCATTCATTCCTTGATCAGGAGAAAGCCCCACAATTCCACCTCTCATCCCTTGATTACTAGACAAAGGCATCTGAGTTGCATAGTTCAAACCCGGCTGCTTCGGAAATATCTGCTGATGCTGATTTTGATGTTGCTGTAGTTGTTGATTCTGGTGCTGTTGCTGAGTCTGTGAATTCTGCATCTGTTGCTGATTTGATGTTCTAATCCCATTAACATTCAAGGGCAAATTAGTAGTAGGAGATTGAAGACCCACAAGTGAATGATTATCATTAACAGAAATCCTATTATTACCCATAAAATCAGAAACCTTATTCAACTGTTGAGCCTGAAAAGCCAAACCCAAGTTACTATTATTATTCCCAAGACGAGCCATATCAAGAAAAACACCATCATTTGGTTTTGCATCTTCTCTAACAACACCAGCTCTAACCAAAAACTCTTCCAAAGTCATCTCTCCCATAGTAGGTTGTCTCTGAGCTTGTGGAGCAGCTAAACTAGGACCATAATCCTTTGAAATATCCTTCCAAACCTCATCAACTGTTTTCTGACTAAGTGTACGAGGTAGTGTTAAAGAACCTTGTCTTTGTAAATGACTAATACCTTCTTCACCACCCATTGTTTGAACCTCTTCAGCACTCCAAATATTCTTCAACAATTCATCCATGTTCATTGACCCAAAATCCTTCCCAGAACCTCCCATACTGTTCATGAATTCGTCAACAGTCAGAGAGTATACCGACGGTTGACGCGCCAGGGAAAAATTCCCCGTCGTCGTCCTCCCTCCGCCGCCGGCGGAGGCTCCAGGATCATTCCCAAATCCCTTGAAATTCATGCTTTTTTTTAATCAATTCCTTTTTTTCCTCAAATCTGAAGCAAAACAGAACAACAACAACCTCATCTAAATCACAAATCTGAATCCCCTCAAAATTTAACCAAAATCACAAATTGATTATGCACAAAAAAATTTTACATCCAAATAATTTCTCTTTTTTGAAAGAAGAACACAATCAACCACACCACCACCACCAACAACAACAACAACAAAAAACTGAGCTAGGTTTGCACGAATCAAAAAAAAAAAAAAAAAAGTGGAGTGTATTTTAATAAACTTGCATTTTTGTTGTTTTATAAGATAACAAGAATTTGTATAGTGTTTGTACAACGTGGAAAAAATCAAAGTAATGAATAATGATAATA
>JBBPBP010009777.1:63665189-63677691 GCA_037974735.1 Cicer chorassanicum | reverse complement strand
ATATAAAAGCCCATGTTAGTGTGAAGACATTATCTATTTGTGACATCAAAATCAAAATTATGTTACATTCTATATCCACCAAATATTTGAAACACATTAATAATAAGATGAATTATCATCTAGTAGAGCTATTAAAACAGAGCGAACCCAATTGATTGGGTGTTGGTTTCATATTAGTTTTGGTCGGACGACAAAAAATAATTTAAAAAAAAAAATCGACCAAATTTAAAATGGGTTTGGAGTAATCCTCTAGGCTTCGTATTAATCAGTTTCAAGAAAAAATAAATCAGTTTTATTTTTCCAAAAACAAATCATATTTCTTTGTTTTTTTATTCTCCTCGTTGTTAAAAAAAAAATTCACCTTAATTTTTTAATCCGATCCAATTCACTTTTTTAAAAAAAAAGAAAGAAAACTAAAATCACTCACCATCTCGTCCTCTATTATGATGTTATGTGTTATATATACCTTTGATAGTTTGAGATATGACTGTTTTTAATTAAAAAAATTAAATGTAATAATAAAATTTTTTACAAAAAAAAAAAAAAAAATAAAGACGGAAGAGCTAGTCCATTAACCTAGTAGACCACAGTGGTTGATCAGTATGACATATTTACAACTCATTCGAGAATGAAACGGACTATATTGACCTCATGTATATATTTTGACACACTTTGACCAGTTCGGGCTAGGCTCGTCAGTCCATTTTGCAGTTTTACAATCTAATGTAGGTTTAGCGAGTGTCTAAGTAGAAATTTGGATTTATTGGTCAATTCATCTGAATCGTCTTATTGAATAGTTCAAATTTTAAATTGTATTTCTAATTTTTTTAATTTAAATTTGATTTTGAAATTTAAATTATTTCATTTTAATCGAATAATTCTGATGTGATTGACTAAGATGTAGTATAATTTCAAAGTGAGTCCTAGTCGAGAGAGATAGTAAGGTTTGCTTCAATACCCGAATAAAATCGTGTTTGCATAAAGACAAGCAACTTTGCTATTTCCGCGCGAGCAAAGGCACTCACATATGAGGTTTATGGTTATGATTGACTTGGTTCTAACACAAGAAATAAAAACACTTTGATAGCTACCAACAACACTACATGGAAATGTAAAGAAATTATAACAAAAAGTAAACCAAGATAGTTCTTATCTCTATTATTTTTTATAATCTTTATATATTTGTATGTTTCACATATATTAAAAAAATAAAAAAATAATTTCATACAATTTGTGTGGTAATTACATATACATTTCAATACGATGAGATGAGCGTTCGAATTACGATGAGATGAGCGTTCGAATTTAAAATTATTTTTTCTTTATAATTGTTATTTTGAGTTTCGTTCATATGCTTTTTAATATTTCATTTAATCATTTTTATAAGAATAAGAAATTTTGTTAATTTAATTGTCTTTTATAAAAAATATCAAAGGAAGTAACGAAAACAAATACACAAAATGGTAAAAAAAAAAACTCGCACACAAATATGAGGTATTGGGTTTGAACTCGAGACATACATATAGCCCAAAAAAACTCGCACACAAATATGAGGTATTTGTCAGTTGCACTAAACTTTGTGAATTTTAACGCATTCATTTTATGTATACATTTTCTTAAAATACCATTTGTATATTAAAAATGTTTTCAATTCGCATGATAGTTGCTAGTACATTTTGATATGATGAGATGCGAGTTTGAATTCAAAATCCATTATTCTTCATAATTACTTTTTGAGTTTCGATGATAGGTTTTCTAATACTTCATTCGTTCATTTTTAATTAGAATAAAGATCAACAATATGAACCAAATACTGGTCAAAAAAAATTTGGACTAAATATATTAACTTTTGTTGACTTAACTATCTCTTATAAAAAGTATCGGAGGAAGTAACAAAAACAAGTACACAATGAATTTAATTTTATTTTTTTTTTGTAGAGGAAATGGTAAAAAAAAAAACTCAGACACAAATATGAGGTTTCGAGTTTGAATTTGAGACATGGTATACAACTTAATGAAATAAGTATTTTCTAGCTGGGATAGACTTTACGAATTTTAACGTATTCATTTTATGTATAGATTTTCTTAAAATACCATTTGTATATTGTTTTAATTTTTTTGTATTTCAAAATAAATTAGAAGTATTGATAAGAATTATGTTTAAAAATTATATTTAGGAACTTAAAAGAGTGTATATATTTAGAAACAGTTTTTTTCCAAAACTAGATGGTTATAATTAAAGCCAAAAGGATACTAATACTAGTATATAAGTAGCTATTTTTTTTATTTGATAAAATTAACGGTTAAATTACTTGTTAAATATAACATGGCAATATTTTTTAATTAATACTTAATTTTTTCAATTAATATTGAAATATGAAAAATTAGTATTAAGATAACTTTATTTTTAAGATGTTTCTAAGTATCCTACAAACAAGCATTTGACGAGAAAGGGAGGAACATGTCCACGAGACATAAGAAAACAAGGGTGTTGTGGTGCTTAGGGCAGATATAATATTAGTTATATTAATTAATTGATCTAATTAATAATAAAATAATTAATTAGTGTGATTAATATTATATCTAATAACAAAATCACAAAATCCCTTTTAATAAGAACTCACATCTAAAAAGATATCTAGATACACATTCTCTTTACCCGAAGTAGATCGATCAGGCTTTTGCTAGGGCAGTACCATTGAATATATGAAAAAATATTCAGAATTGTTTTGGTCGTGAACTTCGAGTGTGTTAGTTGAAATTGACTTTGTGCTGATTTGATCGAGACAGATTATATTTTAGTCCAATAGTACTCCCACACACTACTATCTTCTATGTTCAATGCACTTAGGCTGGAGTATTTGCTTTTTTAAATATATTAATTAATCGGAGTATAATAAAGAAAACTACAAAATCATTCACAGAAAGGAAATCCTGTGGGTTTTCCTAATAGATGTATAAATTTAATTTTACAAGGTCTACATCAATCTGTCTGTCTATAAACAAACGATCACGAGTATTCAAAATAACGACATGATCAGGAACTTCATATCACCATGGAATATTTACTTTTAGTTTGTTTGGATATTCATGTGTCTTTTATCATCTTGTAGTTTTAAAACTTGATCACTGTATAAATAAATTAACAATAGTTTAATTGATTTAATTGATATATATTATTGATCTAAAAAAAATTTATACAATTAATAAATCATAACTATTAGATAATTATGATGTGTTACCGTATACAACTTTTTACGTTTATAATATATAACAATTATACTTTAGTTTAATAGCATACCGCTAGTATATATATATTAGTTTTATAATGATATCTAATTAAGAAATTTATATTTGAATAAAAAATGTTTTTTTTTTAATATATTCATATCATACTATCAATTTTAAACACTTACATAAGTGAAATGATATGAAAATAGTATTATATACAAAATTGGTTTTAACGGTATATAATTAGCAATCCTCTTGGTTTATTTTGTAGGACAATATACCTAAAGTAGCATATACATGATTTGATCTCTCAATACTAAAATCAAATTGAATCTGTTTGTATCAAAGGAAACAGTTGTATTCTGTTTCAAGTTATGTGGTCACTGAGCCACCAACTATTGGAAAAATCCAAACTTTGTTAGGACACCTATGCATTTCTTCCACCAACAAAGAGAAAAAAACTCGATCACGAACATACAGGTGTCCCATAAAGAAAGAAGAGACAGGCACTGTCAATTATAGTCTATTTTCCATTACCTGTTCAAAAAGGCACCAAAAACATTTTATAATATATCCAAATAGAGGACAACATGTTATTAGGGCCAATAAAATGGGAGAAGACACACATGTCACATTTCTAACTGTCCAACGTACATGCCTTGTTATTGTTTTTTAAACCCAAAAGTGCGCTCCACATGCACAAAACAGACAAATAACCTCCATGCTAGTAATTTGCCATTATCTTTATTGTGAATAGATTTGTAACATTAATTGTGTCACACACTTATAGATCTCAATCATTTGATACGAAATGAATTGTCGGGATCGTTTTAAATTTATTTTATTGTTGTGTAATCTAAACCATTTGATTTATATCAATGGTCGGGATCTTTTATTGCGTAAAATTGCACGAAATTGTTACTACATGTAATCTAAATCTATATGTTGTGTAGTACAGCATCAGTGCCTCATCTGGCATATTCTATCGTACTACTAAAAATAAGTTTTGGAGTAAATTGAAGTGTATAGAGAATTTGAACACTACTTTTTCATTAATTATCATATTTATATTTTCAAAGTAATAGAAAAAATAGTGAGAATGAAAAATAAAAAGGATCTATTCTTGTTATCAGAATATCCTCTCATGTAGAAACTAATATGAGAGATCTTGACTTTGAAATTACAATGAGATGAGGGTATTAGAAGTTGGAAAAAAAATGAAGAAAAGTTGGTTTAAAGGACACAAATTTGAACACAAGAAAAAACATGATAGGATCATTTTCTCTGTTTCAGATTAGGTGGTCCACATCATCAAGTACTACTATTATCTGTTGTATTTCAATTTTAAAATAAATAATAAGCCAAAAACCAATGAGAAACTAACACCTTCAGTTTACAAATTTGGCCGTATTTTCATTTTGTAGTTTATCCAAAACAATCCCCCATAAAAAGGATCCCTGAGAGGATGATAACTACTTTGTCTTTTTTAAAGCCATTATGATAACCACTATTTTACTCCCTCCAATCTTAAATATAAATAAATAAAAATTATCATCAAAATCTATTTACATAATCCACGACTCCACGTCCCATAATTTTAAATCACAAAAAAAAAAATTTGTCAATAATAAAATGGAGTCAATTTTCAACATTGATATCATTAGTGAATCGTTAAATACTAACCACTCTTCTGAACTCCATAAATTTCTACACTATTTATTTTCAGACCATTAAAATAGTATGCTAACTACCAGCAATAAAAAAAACACGCGAAAAATGAAGAATAAAGAAAAAAAAAAGGAAGCTAATTCTAACATAAAATGGTACAACAGAAGATATTAACTTCACAAATTACGACTCCGCTTCCTGAAGTGCCTGAGAATGAAACTGTCTGCATATAATGGATAATTCTTTCTGATCAAACCCTTTATGCATTTCCAATATGAGAAGTCAATATGCTCTCCATCTTGTCGCACTATGAACATACACCTAGAGCGATCAAAATTAGGATGATATCCAATCTGCCATAAGAAAAGAGAAACTCTTCAGTAACACATAAACATTACAAACTCTGTTATAGTTACACCCAAGAAAAACCAGAACAGATACAGTTTTAACGAATGCAGTAATACATATTTCATTATAGTTATACACACACCCAAGAGAGAGATACAGAACAGAAGCGAACAATTGGATAACCCAAGAAAGCAACACGGGTATAACACTGCCATAAAAGAAAGTAACACCATGGCCAAAAATTGATTTGGCCAGCTGCACACTAGAAAGCATGGATACAACATGAGATATGGATAGAAAAAGTTTAACGAAATTTAGAAGACGACACTACTGGAAAACAATAGATAAAATTAGCATAAAGTTAACACAAAAACATCTAAAATTAAAAGAGAAGATCGATGTGTTGAGAGTTTGCACGAGTCATTATAAATATAATAATTATTACAGCATTCCAATCTGAATTAGTATAACTAGAAGTGTCAATGAAGTGATTAATACAAACACGTGTCCGACGCAGGTATGACATGGCATTGCTGTTTTGAAGTGTCAGTGCTTTTACTGGGGTGTTGATAATGTAGGCCCAACTGAGAGGTTCCGAGCAGGGGGGAAAAAGGGTGGAAGGTGTATACATGAAGGAAGAAAGATTACACTACGGTTGGCTATTATTAGGACTATTGATATAATATAGGGAAGTTACGGAAATTGGGGGTAATTATATATAACTACGAATGAATCGAGTGATGGAGGCCTTTAGGTCTCAACTCTTAAGGTTTAGCAAGGGACCCACCTTGTCCAAGGAGTACAAAACTAGTACATCTGAGCCACTACAAGCTCGCAACAGGGGACCCGACAGCTTCCCCGTCGTAAGTTCCTTAAGCAGAAAGAAGGTCATTGCTTCCATCTTGGAGGCCTTTTCATCCCGGGGAACAAGATTAGTGACATACTGACGTGTGTTTGAGAGATGATCTCACAAAAGTTGAACAGGGAGGTGAGGAGAGCAGGTTCATATGTATGAATGACTCTGTCATCAACTGGAGAACTTCATGCAAAGAGAGTACCATTTAGTGGAGCTTTAGCTCTGTTCAACATTAGGTATATCCCCGCTCTCCAAACCATGAAGGTCAAGGGATTATTACAAAGAGCCCTGGTTTAAATAGAAAGCAGAGGAAATCATAATTTTATTGCCGGTAGGTTTGGTTCACCTGTTACCTCTCCAGTACACCATCGTCCCGAGTGCATTTGGGTGATGGATTCAAGGAGAGGAGGCACCTGGTTATTGCTTGAATCTGGAGCTGCAGTTGACAAGGCAGTGTTTCATTTTGATTTTTGATGCGGTGACAAATCTGACCACTTCCAGCAGTTCTTCACCTAGAGTGGGAATTTGGTGTTTACATGGTGATTTGGCTAATTCTCACCTCTAGTCTTGAGAATTCTTGAAATCGATTGATCTTCCTCTCTTTTGCGGTTTTGTAGTGGTATAAAAGGAGGAGGAAGGAGTTGCATGAAAGAGTGGAGGAAACAGTTATGACCCAGTCAATGTCAGGCCATATCCCACTACCTGCATCAGCAGAAAAATGAGAGTGAGAGGCTTTGGCTGAGATGTTAGTCACAGGGATCATATAGCCCAGCACAAGCTCTTACTCCACCCTAGTGATTTTGGTGAAAAAGAGGGATGGGAATTGACGTTTTTGTATGGACTAATAATGATCACTAAATAAGACGACAATTCTAGATGAGTATGTGATCCCTGTTATAGAAGAAAGCATTGGATAAATTACATGGGACAGATTACTTATCTAAAGCTGACTCGTGGGGGAAGTTACCATCCAATATGGATTCATAAGAAGCAAATTCCCAAAACACCATTCTGAACTCACCATGGGTATTACAAATTTTTGGTCATACCGTTCGGACTGACCAATCTGCCGGCCAAATTTGAATGTGCTTAAATGTGCTTTGAATACTCTCCTGCATCCCTTTCTATGGAAATCCCCGCTGGTGTTTTTCATCACATCTTGGTATACAGTAGATCATGGGAGGATTACTTGGCACAAGTTCTGTAAACATTGCAAAAAGAGTGCTTCTTTACCAATCAGAAAAGGTGCAATTTCAGGAAGAGGCAGAGTGACTGTGTAGGACTCCCAACGACACCCATCATATACAAGGCGGGGTTACTATGGACCCACAAAAAGTGAACTCCAATTTGAGCTAGCTTGTGCCAAAAACAGTAAAAGCCTTACGGTGTTTTCTTGGGCTTGACAGGCTAATATTATCTCTATACATGTGATTATGGCAGAACTGCTAAGCCAATGACATGATTGTCGAAGAAAGGTGCTTTTTAGTTGACTGGAATAGCGGAGACGACATTTCAGACGTTGTATCAAGCTATCACCGATTCACCACAGCCACAGCGTTGCCTATGCCAAATTCTTCACAACCATTCTCCACGGAGGGCGACGCATAGCACTTTTCAGCAAAATGTTACCTCCATCCTCCCTCTCCAAGTCGGTGTATGAGAAATAAAGAATTTATGGCCTTGGTCAAAGCAATACAACACTGATGATCATATTTGCTTGGGTGACGATTCACATTTTATGAGTCAATGAAGTCTCACATTTCTACTTAAGCTTTGAAGTTTGAAAGAATGGCCCAGGTACGTAATTGGCATTTTATCTTCATTGATCACCTCATGGTGAAATGGGGGGAATAATCCTTGGGAGTCTTGTCCGCGAGAGAGAAACTGGTTGGTAAATTAATGGACTGAGTTTGACATTATGTACTAGGTTGGCAATTCTAATAAGATGGTTGATGCTTTGTGTCGGAGGTATGGTAAACAGGTCGTCCTGCAGGCTATTCCTAAACCTAATTGACCAGATTATTCTCATATTGTGGACGAAGTCAGGGTAGACCTAGAGTTGGAAAGGATCATCGAGCTAAAGCTTACCAAGCTTAAGCTTGTTACAAATGCATCATTTAAAGAGATAAATAACCAAATCATATATTTGATAGTGAAGATTGGCAAGGCCAAGCCAAATCATATCTAGAACAAGATTCGAGACCAAATTTCAGTTAAGCAAAAGTTAGGGCCAGACCACAATTGGGATTAAAAAAATGGCGCTAAATCACAACCAAGACAAAACTAATACAAAACTGCAACCGAGACAAAAACAGTGCAAAAATGCATTTGAGACACAATGGTGCAAAACCAACACTGAGAGATCTCAAACATGCTGAAAAGGTGATGCAACAGAGCAGAGATTCTAAATATGCTAGAAAGATGACATAATGAAGTGATTCTGAACACTAGAATGACAGTATATGGTTAACAAGAGAAACTAAACACACTAGAAAGATAGAGATTCATAACATAAAAAAAAAATAATAATAAATTAAGATGGCTGAAATGTACATACAACTAACGAGAAGAATAGAGTTTCAAATTTTTGTTGGGCTTAAAACTTTGGAAAACACAACAGAATGATAACAAGATAAGTCACAAAGGATGGTGCTAATCTGAAACCATTTTGATGTTACAGGGTTTTAGATGAGGAGCAGTTTGGGTGGCATGGGGTGACATCACAAATGAGTGCAACCTATCATCCAGAATTAGATGGCAAGACTGAGATGCTAAATCGCATTTTAGGGACCTACCGGCACTATTTCATATCTGAGTAGCCCAAAGCTTGGCCTAATTACCCCCATTGGGATGGATAGTAATGTACAACACAAGTAATCAGTCAACTTCCTATAACATGCCATTCAATACAGTCAATGGTAGATAATTGCTTTCCTTATCAAAATTCATCCCATTGGACTGGATACTAGTATAACACAAGTAATCAGTCAAAAATTCATTGCAAAGAACGTGGTCGCGCATAAGGAGAGCAACTACCTCAAATCTTATTTAAAACTAAATGGCAAGGAAAACTGAGGAATAGGATACATAGAAAGGGGAAAATGAAGACAATTTCAAAATGAGGATCCTTAAAAAATCTATCCATACCAGAGGCTCATAGATTGCAAAGTTGAGCAACATATAATGTGTATTTACTATTATTAAGGATTAGAAAATCAGGTGGTGTGCAAATTACCTAGTTAGGTTAATAGTGAAAGAGATTGGAGTCCTCTAAATTGCACGGTGCATTTTGCTAAGTGAAGTGTAGAATGGAAACCTGTTGATGAGCACATCAAAGGCACGAGTTTTCATAAAATAATAGCAATCAGATAGCACTTGTGATTTAATAAAAACTAATTCCTTTGGATTCCTCGTCAATAGCTACCAACTTGCACTTTAACCAGTTATTTGCACCCCACACTTTAGGAGACAAATCCTATCATTTGGGGACCAGACCATACACCAAAGCCTTTTTAATTCAATGATAGATTAAGGGTAAACTTTTTTGCAGTAGGCAACAACTGGTGTTGTGGTTAATCCAATAGATTGCTAAACACAACAGGTTAATCTTATTGTACTAAAAAAAGGTAATATCAAGAAAAGCCTTTTTTTCAATGAAATAATGCACATTTTGTGTGTGAGAGTGAAAGAGGAAAAGAGAGAAATACCGTTATATAATCGATTCCACATCCAATCTTTTTCTGAAATTCAGGGTGAAATGGAAGCAGCTTCTCAAGAATGGTTTTCTCATGCTCTGGACTTAGTCTATCTCCATTTTCATATCTAGTGCAGGAAATTACAACAAGGTATTATCAAAATTTCCAAGATAAATGAAAACAGAACATGTGCATCCATGAAAATAATGATCAATATAATTTTCTTCACAAGTACTACATGATTTTTGCATACAGAGAATGATTACTAGTAGGTTCTGTGAAGTTTAGTCTCTTCTTTCCCATCTTTAGTGGATTGATTTTTGCATACACAAAACTACGGACAAAGGATTGCCTTACTTTCCCAGTGCCCATTACAGTGGGGTTTGGACCAATAAAATCACTCTCTTGCCTCAGCCATTTTATATTACCAAGGTATTGCTTACAACCTGTGCTATATTGAAAATGGCAAAGTGATTCAAAGTTCAAACTCAAACACAGTTTGGGCCAAAAGAAACTGACTCTTCTGATCTGACACATAACACAAAGTCAGTCGTTAACACCAAGAAAAGGTCATTTCCAGCATCCCATATGTAAGTACTCTCTCTTCTTTCTTTTATTTTGTGTAGCACTATTTTTGCATATTGAACCCTATGTATGCAGTAACGGGATGTCATCAGTTCAAACATCCAGATTTAAATGCAAGAGGTGACAAGGGATTTAAGATTTTGAATGAAATTTAACACTCCCTAACTAAATGACACTCCCAGCTTGCTTAGATATTATGCCTTGTATATTTAGCTTAAAGTATTGTTATATTTTTATCATTCTTTCTCAATATAAAGTTCTGAAATCATATTTCAGGAAGGAAGCCACATGACAATACCCTGCCTGGTAGTGTTATGTTTTGAGGTTGATACATTCAGATGTTAGAGTTGGTATGTGATAACCTTTGTAGCACCGATACTTTTCATCGGAGGTGTATCCTCGTGTCTAACACATGTCAGTGTCCGGCACCGACACAACATTGACACATTGATTACATTCAATTAATTTATTTTTTTCAAATTATTACCGATGTCGTCGTGTCAGTGTCGTGTTCCGTGTCAGTATTTGTGCTTCAAAGTGATAAACATCGAGTATGAGTTGGGCTGTCTTATATACTACCTGTTTTATTTGCATAAGAATAAACTTTCTTAATAAACGTGATATGTACAAATTAATCCTAGATGCTTACAAACTAAAAGATTCTTAGTCATACTCAATACAAAAGTATAAATTACATAAATTTAATCAAGGATCGCATAGGCAATGCAGAGAATAACGTGAGAGCAACTACAAAGTAACGATAGCAGTTACACACAACCAGGATAACATTCAAATTGAAGTTGAACAGAAAGATTTCTAAAAATAAAAAATCATTCAATAATCCACCAAAATCTTTACAGTAGAGTAGAAGTGCCAAAATCGTTCTCAATAAATTCAACATCAAATCATTACTAGTTAAAGTACCTAAATCAACTATGAAAATTAATAATGAGTAAAACAAATTATATTATCCTAATAATTGATCGAAGGAAAAAAAAACTTACTGTCCAGAATGAAGAATCATTCTGACAAATCCAACCAAAGGAACAGTATCATCCAAAATCTGATCCTCCCAATCAATCCATTTATCTTCTTCAGTACTATCTTCCTCCTCTTGTTCATAGCAATAGTTCTGTTCCTCTACAATTCCATTCTTCTGTGAAAAAACTGGCTTCCCAAGCAAACTGTCACCATCTGAAGCAGAAGCTCTGAGGGGAGAGAAAGGAGAGTGAAGTAACGGTGTCTTGAAGAAAGGAAGAGATAGAATCAAACGTGAAGAATGAAATGAGAAAGGGTTTTTGTGGAGACGAGGGAGTGGTGTTTTTGTATTGGATAATGAAAAAGCCATATCTCTCTCCAATTATTATTATCAACAATGAAAGAGTTAAATTAAATTAAATTCAATAATTGTTGAACATTGTTTTGCGTTTGTTCTTACTCACTCATTTTGTTATTTCATTAATTTTTGTGTGTATGAAATTGTGGAAGAGAGAGGTGGAGAGTGTTCCCTCACCTCATCTCAAGCTCTCTGCAAATGTTAACTAGATAATGACGCCAGCTGGGTTTCTTACTTACCTTAGCTTACCTCTTCCCCGTTTTTTTTACTGTTATTATTAATTTTTAATTTATTATTATGAGTCTTGTATAATTAAATTATGCATTAAATTTGTATTAGTCGTATAAAAATAATAACAATTTTAGTATTTTATAATTTAGAGATCAATTGTTAAAGTCTTTTATAAAAAATAGAAGTTGTATTGTGTTTATTTGCTTGTGATTTTTTTTTCTAAAATAATCGGTTATTAAAATAATTTTTATGAAAAACTATTAAAAAATAGATTTTTATTTAAAGCTAATTTTAGAATTTTTTGTTTTAATTATTTTCAAAAATTGTAACAAACACAAAAAAAAACTCCTAAAAGTAATTTAAAAAGATGATTAATTTTGAAAAATTAAATTATTAAGTCATTATATAATTAGTTATGATTTATTGACACTTGACAGTGTAGTTAAATAAATATCTAAATGTGTTTAAGTTTTAGACAAATACTAATATTATTAAATTAGACGTTTGTTCCGAATTCAAACTCATACTCTTATAATTGTATCATTGTTCTAG
>JBBPBP010009777.1:63645091-63663253 GCA_037974735.1 Cicer chorassanicum | reverse complement strand
GTCGATTTTTTATTTATTTTTTAACTTTTACTGGATTATATGATAATTCATGTCTCATATAATGTTTGTTCTATGTATATTATAAACCAAAAAAATAAGGGACATTTAGGTCCTCCAACAATTATTTATAGACAATTTGATTCTCCAATATTTTTTTAATAAAAAAATTAATAGATTTTGAATATTGTTTATTCTTTTTAATTTTCAATTTCTTCTCCGATCATTAACAAATCAAATTTGTTGAATTCTAAGAGATTAAATTAGTACTTTCATATTTTGGATTTTAAAATTGTAATCTTTGGTACAATTATCTTTTGGGTGCAATTATTTATTGTCGTGTCATGTTAGCATTATGCACATTGTAAAAAACATGTTGGAGACTTGAATTTGTTGTTACATTTGGAAATCTCTATTTAGAAGATATTTAATTCTCACACACACACCAACCCTCACTAAAAATGAAAATATCAACTTTTTTTTGTTACATGAGAAAAGAAAAAAAAAACAAAAAAATAATATTGTCTAATAAAAGAGACACATACAACATCAACTAGTAAGGTTAACAATATAACTAGATATGGCTCATGTAACCTAACAAAAGGTTATGAACTCGTAACTCCCTTATCGGCGAGAATATCTGCACAAGCATTCATTCGAGAATAATACGATAAAGCGAGAACTCTCACTCTTCCCCCGTGTAATCAACAACGATATCTATCTTGTTAGAATAGTGATGAAAATGTTGGGTCCCCTCCTGCAGTAGCTTCACCACTTGCAATGAGTCAATTAGTTAATGCATTGTCGTCAACATTGAAGGCCACATCCATTAGAAACCCTCGTTGTCAAGTTACCTACCAAGACACTCTATTAATTATAGACCCCGTAAACACTATAGCTAAGTTGGAATTGAGAAAAAAATGGCCATAACCACCCCATGTAATTTCATACATGAAGATTCAAAGGCCTTCCTATTTTTGGAACACCAAATATGCCACATGATAATGGCTCCAAGGAAGGACTCCAAAAGAAACGCAAACCTTCCGGATAAGAAGAGGCAAGTTATCATTCCTCACATTTTGACAATTATTGGCCACTTTCTCACACCTGCATGTTTTCCACACTTCGCTCGCCCGCATACAAGAGAAAAGATATTGAAAAATGGACTCCTCCTCTAGCTCACATAATGGGTAGGATGCTGAGACACTTACCTTTTTATGGTGAATGATACTTCTGGTGGCTATCGAGCATACCTGCCACAAAAAAACTGCACAATTGTAGCAATTGGTTGCTTCAAAATCCAAATATAACCTTGTTGTCGAACCTCTGGGTACCTATTCTCTAAGAGCCACATATACTTTTGGTCGTATACTCGCCATTTAGATTGTTGCCCCGAGTCCAACAACCCTCCACGACATTAACAAAGTAAGGATTGATATTCCTGAATAAAATTATACTAAATAATTATTAACAAAATTTATGTTAAATTTACATAAATTATGTTAATTATACTTAAACAATCATGCCCCACCCAAAGATCCTTCATCCTGTTGTTAAGATCCACCAACTCCACCTCTTGAGCTCTATCAATAAAGGGTTTCTTATTGACCCAAGGTTTAAATCAAGTATTTGTATCACCATCACCAATTTTAAACTCAACCATAATTCAAGCACTCCAAGGTCTTGAGAATCACCATCCAAGTTGAGGACCCCTCTGTCTTCTTACTTAAAAACAGGTCTCATTGTATCGAGTAAATATCAAAAAGAATTGCCAACCATAACTTGTTATCTTATTGGAACAAATTCCACACCACTTTTCTCAATAGGACAATATTTTGCAACTGCACGGACATAGTAACTAGACCACCATAACCCTGAGATTGAATAACCTTCTTCTAGCTCACCATGTGCATAGACTTCTCGCCCATGCCTTTCCAAATGAAATCACATACATTTTTATCGATCCTGTCGCAAGCATATTATGGAAACCAATTTATTTGCATGTTGTAGGATGGAATTGCCAGGGAAAACCGCATTAGTCAAAGTCACTCAACCTGGTTTATTGAGGAACTTCCCTTTCCACAAAACCAACTTAGATGATATTTTATTATACACCTCCAAAAAGTTATCCCTTTTACTCCTCTCACAATTCATCTTACACCCCCACATACTTTTCAAGCCTCTCAGGAGACTTAATACTAGTGATGCTCTCAAGCTTCTCTCAAATGGCCCGATGCACCCTTTTAGAGGCATAGGTTCTAAATTAGCAAAACTAATTTTCAAACTTTAGAACGAACATAAATTTTGCAATATGTTAGATATAAAACGAACATGTGGAGGCTTGACTTTAGAAAATAGTAACACATCATATGCAAAAAACATGTGAGAGATACATGACCTATCCTTGGTAATACGAAGGGGCTTTCAGTTTCCCTGGGACACCGTCTTATCAATTATGTGAACCAATCGTTCCATGCATAGCACATAAATATAAAGGGATAAATGATCCCCCGACAAAGTCCCTTAAAAAAGAGTGAGCAATATTCAACAAAGTTAATCTTTTTGTAACTAAATAAGAAGTGAAGATGAAAGAAGAGTGAATAATATTCAAAATTGATGAATTTTATTATTTTTTAAAACTGGGACCAAATTGACCATAATTTTTTTGTTTTCACAATTTAAATATCGTCTTATTTCCCTTTACAAAACACACGTAAATTGTCATATAATCTATTATTAATTAAAAAAACAAATTAACAGATGAATTAAAAGAATATACAGAAAACCCAACATATTTCAATTTATTTTTTATTTTAGTTAAAAATAGTCATTTTTTTGTTGGACTAATATATCCTTGCTATTTTTGTGACAAAAAGGAGGTTTGCTTTAAAATGACAAAACTTAAAGGTATTCTTTAAATATTTTTCATATAATTTTGAACTTAACCACTTATAATTTTATTAAAATTTGTTATAACCATAGTTTACGATAAAAACCATAAGAAAATAAATTTGTTATAACCATAGTTTACGATAAAAACCATAAGAAAATCCACAGCAAATACTAAGTTTTCCTAGAATAAAATTGCTTTAAATTAAATTATAAAAGAGAGAGGCAGACACGAAAATGGAACGGAGGCGTAGACAACTGGGTTTCCCGTATTGTTGGTGGAATTACCCACGTGTTTGGTCAACTACATACGCGTTGCGTGGCGGTTCACGTCATGTGACGCTGCTGACTCACGCCAACAAATAAATATTTCCTAAACAACCACGTGGCCAAAAAATCGCTAAACATATTGAACAAACCTCGCCACCAAAATCTCTTCTCAACTTTAAACTTTCTACCCAATAAATCTGCAAACCCATTCCATCACTCATCGCATATATCGCGTTTCCTTATATATTAATTTATATATCATTTTTTTTTCCTGTTCGACGATTTTCCTTATTCTAGGGTTACACATTCATTCAATTTCGAATCCCAATCCGCGAGTCTATTTTCCTAACCCACGGTTCTTGCTGCACTTTTATTGTAAATTCAAAAGCTGCATCATCCTGTTTTTCTCACCGTCCGAAAATTTAATTAGGGTTAGGTATCCCCAAATTTTTTTGTTTGTTGTTAATAATGCCGCCATTTTTGTCGACCTCGAAGGCGCTTCGCTCCTTAGCGACACGCAAAAGTGGATTGAGTCAATTGATGAGGTCTAGCAAGAGCATTGAGAAACTCGATGGATGTCGATGCTTTTCAACAATTGCTTCCAGGAACACCCATCAGACTCAACCCTTTGGCTCTCGCATTGGGTTTTCCCCGTTTATAGGAAATTTGTGTAATAACAGCAATAATGTTTTCCAATCGAGGCAGTTTATTGGCGTTGGAGATGGTGTAGAAGGTATTCTGTCCAAAACTTACGAGGAGAGACGCGTTTTGGGGTAACACTAATTCATCTTCTAATTTTTTATTATTGCTCGCATAATTCCCAAATTTTTGTTGCATAATAACTTAAAATTTGACTTCTGTTAATATTTTCCATTGTAGCTGGTTTTTGTGTAATTGTGTTACTGATATCTGCATCTTAATTAGAATTATTCTAAATGAAATGTTAGAGTTTCGATAGGTGATTCTGCCGACGGTTGAAATTTTTGTATCATCATCATCATTCAACCTGCTTTCTTATGTGATTTAATTTCAATCCTTAATAAAAGATTAGTTTTTGTGATGTGTAACTAGTTCTTTTATATCGGGATTTATTTTTGTTAAAATTTTAACCTTGCTTCAAATATTATGTTGCACTTTTTGCGCCAAGTTATCTGAGGAATCTCCTAGATTTGAATTCTATAAGAATTAAGAAGCTTTATGAATATGAGGGTATCTATGAATCATCACCTTACCTCTGGCTTTGTAAGCGTTAATGTTGAAAGCAGAATATTTATAGGTTTATCATTGTTTTCATTCCTGCATCTGTAAGCTAATACACTCATTGGTCATTAGGTACTCTCCGGAGCAATTATTTGATGTTGTTTCGGCTGTGGATTTTTATCATGGTTTTGTCCCATGGTGTCAAAGGTCTGAGATAGTTAAACGTCATCCAGATGGATCATTTGATGCTGAGTTGGAGATTGGATTCAAGTTTCTCGTTGAAAGTTATGTTTCTCATGTTGAATTGGACAGACCAAAGCGAATAAAGGTATTTAACCTCTCCTACTTTTTTTGGTTGCCATTGGTGTTTCTCGCACTTGATCGGAAATAGGCAAAACAATAATCTTTACTATATAAAGAATGCCCTATCAATCTGATGCAGTGTCAGGGAAGGCACATTAAAAATGTGTCTCTTCTCTAACCCAATGTATTTAAGAGGCCTGTCTCTCCCACTCAAAACTGACTGACCAACTAAACTCACCTATATCGTCACCCTCTTTTTTATCCTACCTGTGCAGTTCTGTTACTGCAGTTAGAGGCTAACCAACTAACTATAACAAACTTAGCCATCGAAGTCTGTGTCTAAGTCTAACCAACAAAAGCTGGGCAGGCCTACTTGGATTTTTGATCACCCTTATCGATTCTAACATTATTATATTCACTTAAAGCAAGGGAAAAACACCTATGGAAAAGATGGTAAAACTAAAATTTCACCTGAAGTTATTTGAGCACATGAGTAGAAGATCTATAACAGGACCTAATAGGGAAACTAAATTCAATGAGGGGCAGTCCAATAATTACAAGTAAATGCAGACCAACAAAAGTTAAAGGTCAAACCATTGATAAAGATTTAGATTTAAATTGTTTGTCACTAGACTTTGATTTACAAAGAGCATTGTGGTGTAGTTTGATTGATTGTTTCATTTGGTCAACCGTGCCTAATGGGAAAAGGCTTGGACTCTGCTCATTCAAATAGAAGCAGCACAAGCTCAATTTACAATACGTTTGGATAATATACCTAGTCCATATAAACAATATCATAACTAGTTATGGTCGATTATATAATATAGATTTTAAGCGTCTAACACAAACGGTAATATTCAACATTCTAATAAGCAATATATAACACATAGTTCTTGCTTTATTTTTGCAAGAAATGGCTTGTTGCCTTGTTTTGCTTGTCAATGTAATGAGCTTCTCAGTTGTCTTAAGCTCAGTTTGTTTACTGTGGTATAAGGCATGCCATGCCTGGGCTTTTTTTTCCTTGACAGTTTCTGATTGGACCTAGTTAATCCAAGTTTGGCATCTGGCATGCCATAAATTACTTGTGGATCGGAAATTCCTTTAGTCAAAACTGCTATAACCAAACCACCATAATAAATGGTGCTTTGATGAGCATTGGCATTGGCATATATCCTGTTATTATTCTTTCATTTCATGCTATTTTCTCGATATATCTTTATAATAGCTAGAGTGCTGATGAGGCCTTTTCTAAGAAGATTTATTTTTATATATATTGGTTATAGATTCTTTACTATCAAACCAGTGCATGGCTCAAACTGGTTGATCGTGGAGATTGACCTATAATTATTGTATTGGTCTTCATTTCTCCTATGTTTTTTTTTCTTAAAAAAAGTTGGTAGATGAATTTTCTCTTCATGTGTATTGATTAATATTGTCTTGTATATTTTTTGTATTTCCAGACAACAGTGTCAAAGAGTACCCTGTTTGACCATTTGATAAACATATGGGAGTTTAGTCCTGGCCCTGTTCCAGGAACTTGCAATCTCTATTTTTTGGTGGACTTTAAGTTTCAGTCTCCACTGTACACACAGGTATGGTTTTGTTATCATCTGTTTCACCTCTTCATCTCAACTTGCTTTTTGGTGTCTTAATGCTTTGCTTGGGGAATCAATTTTATTATGCCCACACTTTTTATTCTGTAGCACTGAAACCTCCACGTCCTTCATTTTCTGCGAATGTTGTATGTCAAGGAATATGCTATTTTCTGTGTATGTTGTATGTCAAGGAATATGCTATTTTCTGTGTATGTTGTATGTCAAGGAATATGCTATTTTCTGTGTATGTTGTATGTCAAGGAATATGTTATTTTCTGTGTATGTTGTATGTCAAGGAATATGTTATTTTTGGCGATAAAATATTGCTCCGTAGCAGTACCAGTGTTTTGGCATGACTTTCCTCATATGATCTTGCATTTATTTAGCAACACTTCATCAGAACATTGCTAAAGGCTGTGATTATATTTTGTAATTTTCTGTTCATGATTTATCATATATTCTATTATTGTTGTTGCAGATTGCATCGATGTTCTTTAAGGAGGTGGCCTCTAGGATGGTTGGTTCATTCACTGAGCGTTGCCGCATAGTATATGGACCGGAAGTGCGGGTCCTGGAAAACTCCTATGGACATAGGACATAAATTTTATTTTCTGCAATTAGTTTCTTGTCTTGAACATAGTTAAGGTCAATTCACAGTTTCTGCATTAATTGGACGGGTTATTTTTGTATGGTTTGCCCGCTTAATACTGAATGATTAATCATTTCTCCTTTCCATTCCCTAGTGATCTTTGTAATTTAGATGGATTCTACAATAGTACTGGGTACAATCTTGAAAGACATCAAGTTAACATTTTTGTTAATATTAGTTCACGGATATAAAAGTGGAGTTTTTTTTGGGAGAAAAAAATATGTATTACATTGGCAATGCAAAAAAAAATAATGCACAAACGAAATGCATTTATTCTTTTTAACTCTTAATCTCAAGAGGTTAACAAAATTGTTTTTAAAATGACATCTCGTAGCAAACACTATTTTATTATTTTCACCAATTTTATAGCATGGGCAGATGAGATAAAAAGCAACATTTAATCAGGGGTTCAATCAATAATGGTCTTCTTCTTTCTTACTCTACTGGCCAATCAACCTTCCGAACACCCTTGCATCATCTTAGAGATTCATTACCATTCTAAGGTTAAATTTGTATATTTTAATTACTAAAGCGACTTCAATTAATATCAGATAATTAAGTTTTGAAAACAACAGCCCCAAATATTTTGCTTTAGTGCTCTATTCCTGAACTAAAAATAATTTCTGAAAAAAATTATAATAGGAATTGTATTACAGGAATTGTATTACAGAATTACTTTATTTCTTGAGGAAAGAATTGGAACTTTAAATTGAAGTACATTTCAAATTTAGAATCATGACGCCGGGTAATTATTAATGAAATTGAATTTACATGTACTCAATTGAGTTTTGAATCACCTTCACAATCAGGCTCCTTTACCAGTACAGCAAACATTTAACGGTCTTTTTCATTTTTATAACGAGTAATGGATATGGACATTAAACTCTCACTGGATGCTTCCCAACAAAGTGAAATAGGCTGACAGGACCGAAGTATACTTATTTTGAGTACACAGAATGTTGTTTAATGAATATTGTCTCGCACAAAGACCAATTTCTCTGTACAACAGTCTCGAGACAGTGTCATGACACCATCCGTACATGTTTGGATTAACATTGAATTTGGTAAAATCACGGCGTCACCCTTATTTTGTGAAAGCTGACATCCAAACATGCATTAAGTTAGCTCAAAATATCTTCAGCTTCAAGAGATGAGTACTTGAGTATAGCAGCAAGAATTCTTTCTTTGTCTCTGGTTGGGAATGCTTCCAACAGTTTCCCATCTTTGTAGAAGTGAAAGAGAGGCACGGCCTGCATTATTAGTTTGTTGTAAATTCCATTGACAATAAAGCATGAATAATACTGAAATGTACTGAAACTCTACCGATTGTTATACAAGCAGTTGATTGTGGTACAAATGATGCAAAGCTATATTTAGATCATGTAGGGAGAAGATAGAATTATCATCAATAGAATAATATGGTTTTGAGAGATAAATGTCAAAATAAATGATAAGATGAACCTGAGTCAAACAAGAAGACAGCATTATGCACTAATTGAATAGCATATTAAAGAGAGTAATCTTGCAAATGAAGGCACTAACCATCAAACTTTTAAAGACAAGTTAATAAACAACAAACATGTAGATGAGACTGACGGGGCAGAGACAGACTAGTTTGAAATGAAAAAGAGAAATAAATACCCTGATTCTAAGTCGCTCAGCAACCTCGGATTCCTCATCATACTCATCAATTACCTGGAATAAGAGGAATGGTAACTATGACTCCAGATAAAATTTAACATGCTCAATCTACTAATAGTTAATAGCATAAAACCCCCAGTTTAAGAGATAACAATAAAGTAAATAATTACTTTCCTATGGACAAAAAGCCATAGCTCGAGAGTACTAGAGATGTGATAAGTTAGTAATTAGTGAGCAGTTTATCAGTAGTTGTTATTAGTGAGAATTAGTGATGTCAATTGCAATCGAAATGGTCTATTCCAAATTCTATGATGCTACATTGCTATAACGTGCTATAGTGACAACACTTTGTACTAAATAACATAACTTAAAACAATAGCTATTTGTTTAAATTGCACTATGGGCCGCTATTTAAAAACATTGGTGAGAATTATGAGAATTTCTCATAAGGTATATTATTATCAATTGATACAAATGGTGTTCTATTTATCAAAAACTCAACTTATTGAACTAACTTAAATCATAACTAACAACTGTTAACCCAACTGCCACTAATTTGTAACCAAGAATAACTAAACAAATCAACTATATAAAAAACTCTATAATATTAAGGAATTAAACAGATATCCTACTTACATTATGCTTTAGAAAGATAACAGGAACATCATGGCTACCAGATTTCTTACACAACTTTGCAAAACCCTGCTCTATATACTTGCAGCTTCCACAAGAGGTGCGGAAGAAATCCACCACAACAAGAGATCCAGTTCCTTTAGACTTTTCCAAAATTCTGCAGAACTCTTCATCAGTCTTAAACTCTCTCACACATTCAACAGGACAAAGATCATCATCTTCATCAGGCAAGTTTTCTTGATATTCATTGGCCACGCGTATCTTATCAAGGAAGAAAGTGTTCCTGATTTTTATATTAGGTTCAATTTTTTCCCCACTAAGACCTAGTTTTCCATGATTGTGGTTAGGAACTAAGCTGAAAACTAAATGGGAAATTCTAGATTTTAGTGGTTTTTGTAAGTATAGGTTTAATCTGACATTAACAAAAGATCTGGTATGCAGAATTTTCTGCCCGTGAATGACAACCAGTGGCATCTTTTGTTAAAAAGATGAACAATTACCACTAATCAAAATGAATTTGCAAAACTAGAGTAGTTACAAACAAATTCTCTAAACATGTTTGTTATTCAATGGACATTGCAATGTAGAAATTGTTGAGAGATTACGACCTACAATTATACAGAAACAGGAATCAGTAATCCTAATCCCTATGAACAATAAAGAAACTTAATTTGTTTACTTTAGCTAGAAAGTCATTAATTACCTTACAGTAGGAACCAGTAAAGAATAAAAACCGTTTATCAAATTCCAAAACCGTAGAAGAGATAATTATGAGTTACTTACCTTAGCGTTCAGGGGATCGGGGAATCCAAAACCGCGCTTTTACCTTTGCGATATCTTATGTTCAGCACAGAAAGAACAACTCAACAAAACTGCAAATCAGGACAAGACACGTGTACTCTCCCATATCCACGTGCTGTGATCCAGATTTTTTATTTTTACGATTTTTATAATTATTATCTGTATCACTATCATCATGTAATTTATAGTCTCAATAAAACTTAATTTTCTCAAAATCACAAAACTTAGATCTAGTTATTTATCTTTCTTATTATCCAATGAAAATAAATCAAAATTGGTAAATTGCTACTAGCTGCTGTCCACCCATTCTCAAAAGGTACATCATGTACGGTTTTCTGAATAATTTTGTATCTATTTGATGAAGAATATCTCTAGTAATTTATAATTTTTTATTACTTTTTTTACAAGATAACTTTTTTACTGAACATGTTATCTTTTATGGATGAATCTCCTCTTTTTATCACTATTTTCACTTGAACCAATCGAAATGAGTGAGAATTGAACAATATATATTCCATTACTTTGAGGTAGCATGGTTCTTTCCATGTAGAGATTATATGTGATATAGTTAGGGATGATGTGACTGTTGATGCATTCATCAAAGGAGTACAAATTAATTACTCCAATAAACTGCACTGCATTTCCAACTTCAAACTAGTACCTCTTTCTGCAATGTGGTTTATAAAATCATCACCAAGATATAATTGCAAACATATTGGGAGTCCCAAATACTTGAGGCCACTTCCAAAATACCTTTGTTCCTCGACATTGGCTAAGAGGATCTTAAATCTCTAAATCACAAAATTCATGAACAGGGAATATCAAAGCTATTTGAAGGGTTTTCTACAGTGGAGTTAAGACTTGGCAAACTAATAGAACTTGAAGAAAAGTGGTAGTTTAGACCCGGTATTCTCCAACATCATGGTTTTAGTTTGAAAATAACACAAACTTCTTCATCAAAAGACTTCCCAGCAGAACAACAGAAAATGGGTAGATTCCTTTTGTTGATGACAATGGTTTCTAATATTACAATGATGAACCAATACATAACAAAACTCTTGACTAAAACCATCCTCAGCTTGGAACAATTGAGGGTGTTGAAGAAGTAACAACAATAGTGAGGGACAAAACAAATTAATCATCATCAGCATGTAGTTTCAAAAAAGAAGTACACTAAGCCTTCCAACAAATGCTGGCTCTTTTGTTTCAGAGATTATGAGATGTAATTTAGGAGGATGTGCTTGCCATGGCTCTTTTTTTTTATGATTTGAATAATGAAATTTAAAATGATTCCAAATATATGAAAGCAAGAAAGAAAGATTTCAGCATATTTGTGGACGGGGTAGTATGAGAACAGGCAAGTTATAGAGGCAAAGGGAAAAGGCGACACACAAGACACGGAATGGTTATTATGCGCTTATGTTATTTGTTTAAGTCCCACATCGGCTATGCAGTTACGAACTTATACTCTAAACATTATAAAACGAAATGACTTCTAGTGGTATTAATCACGGAGCCGTGTGATAAGCTCAAAGCGAACTATTCTTTCGCCTTTTACTAAAGAATACCGTGCGCTTGTCACTGATAGCGGCATACGATAATTTTTGAAAGGGTCCTCTTTTTTTGAGGGCTCTGCAATTTAGTTAAATATTTATTTAATAAATTTTGGGAAGGCCTTGCAAATTAGTTAAATATTGTTTTTGTCCGTCATTCGTTAATTTGAAGACAGCTTACAAATTTATATGTATTAATATAAATGTTAAATTGGTATGAATTTGCGTCCTCAAAATTGAATATTCATCCACAATTAATGCTTCCTTAAAAATGGTCAAGTTTATATGCATAATTCATAATTTTGGTATTATCAAATAGTCCTTAAGAACAAACAAAAGTCGTTATTAATATGCATAATTTTGTTAAACAATGATATTATCAAATGGTATTATCAAATTTTGGTATTAATATAATTTTAATTAATAGTTTAATCTATTTTTTAAATATGTACAATGACTAATAAAACGAATCATTAAAAATATAAAAAATTATATTAAATAAACAATGGTGTAGAGATATATATTATCATTATTTGTGAGGTAATTTGTTAATTTTTACTTATATTTTATTATTATATTTTATTATAGAGTAAGGATAAAATAAATATTTCATATCTCTGATCTTTCTTTCTTGAAGATTCTACATGCATTAATAAATGATAAAGTTTTATAAATTTAAACTCTCACCTTTAATTTATTTAATAAAAGTAAAATTGGTTTAATGTAAGGTTGTGGTTTTTGTATGGGATAAAAAATGTTTGGAAGAGTTCGTCGCTTTAAATAACACGCACATGATTGAAGTAAATTTTCTCCATCAAATATTGAGTCTAGTTTAAATGGTTATTTATGGTCTATGGATTATGTTGTCCTGTCTAAATATTTTCTTTGAATCTTAGAAGAGATAATAAATATTACCATAATTTACTCGCACAATTACGAGACCCAAATTCGAATCTAAGACAAGACACTCAATTTAACAATATCAACGTTTGTCAGTTGAACTAAGACTTAAAGACAATACCACCAAATTTTTAAGTTTTATATTTTTGTTATATTTTAAAATAATTAGTATTACATAATTAAGTTTCTTCCCTCCGTCATGTTCTCTCTCCGCTGTTTTTCACCGTCTCTCTCATCCGTTTTACATTAAGAATCAAAGACGAAATTGAAAACGACAACGCGTTGTCAACGACACCAAAACGACAACGACACAAACAAGAACGGATTGAAAGTGAAATAGAAGAAGAATCTTTTCGCGGTAGTGGAAGAACGGTGAAGAGTTTTTTTCACAAGGTGGAAGAACAAAAATGAGAACAATTTTCTTTGATGGTAGATCGATTTCACAAGAGAAAAGAAAAAGTTATGAACATCTGAATTAATAATAATTTTAATTTTAATTAAAATAAAAAAATTAAAAAAAAGTGTTTATTAAATTTTAGAGGATTAAAATACACCGACAAATAATCTAGTCTACCTAATATATAATAACAAAATTTGATATGGAAAAAAGTAACAAATATAGTTAGAAAATTAAGAATACTTATAGAAATAGTCCTATTATTAAAGTCACTCGGTCATCTTGCGGTGCATAAAAATTAAAATCAAATTAAAATTGCACAATCTTAATACCTTAGTTACCAAAAATGCAGTTAATTTGATGTATATATTAATCAAAATTTCAAAATATATCACCCTTATGAAATGACGGTTGCCTCCACAACGGTTTCTTGCTTCAGAAGCAGACCCAATCTGTCTCTGTTTCACTCTCTCTTCCATAATTCGAAGTCTTCTGCACTTGTTATCTTTCGCCAACTTTTAGAAGCAAATGTGAGCCCCAATGCTTTTACTTTTTCGTTACTCATCAAAGCTTGTCTTTCATCGTCTTCTTTTGCTTATGCTTCATCAAATTTGGGGTTACAAGCACGCCAGATTCAAACCCAATTGCTGAAACGAGGCGTTAACCAATTTATTCATGTAAATACTTCTCTTATTGATTTGTACATGAAACTTGGTTTTACTTCTCATGCACACCACCTGTTTGAAGAAATGGTTTTTAGAGATGTTGTTTCATGGAACGTATTGATTTGTGGATATTCACAAAATGGATATCTTTATGATGCTCTTAAATTTTTTGTTGGCGTGTTAAGAGAGAATTTTAGGCCTAATCAAACTACAATTGTTAGTTTGTTACCTTCTTGTGGTTGTCATGAGCTGATTCTTCAAGGTAGATCCATTCATGGGTTTGGAATCAAAGCTGGCCATGGTCTGGATTCTCATTTGAATAATGCCCTTATCTCAATGTATGCTAAATGTGATGATTTGAAAGCATCCCAACTCTTGTTTGATGAAATGGATGAGAAGAATGTTGTCTCTTGGAATACTATGATTGGTGCCTATGGTCAAAATGGCTTTTATGATAAGGCTATTCTTTGCTTCAAAGAGATGCTGAAGGCCGGTTTTCGACCCAGTTTGGTGACGATGATGAACCTTGTGTCTGCTAATGCTGTTCCGGAAACTGTCCATTGTTATGTTATCAAATGTGGCTTTACCGGGGATGCTTCTGTTGTTACTTCGCTGGTTTGTTTATACGCAAAGCAAGGGTTAACAGATATGGCAAAACTGCTTTACATATACTATCCCACAAAAGACCTGATTTCGTTAACAGCGATAATCTCTAGCTATTCTGAAAAAGGCGATATAGAGTCTGCAGTTGAATGTTTTATCAAAACTATGCAGTTAGATATAAAACCAGATGCAGTTGCCTTGATTGGTGTCCTTCATGGAATTACTATTCCTTCACATGTTGCTCTTGGATGCGCTTTCCACGGTTATGCGGTGAAGAGTGGGCTGTCCAATGATTGTTTAGTTGCAAATGGGCTAATAAGCTTGTATTCTAGATTTGACGAGATAGAAGCCACATTGTCTTTGTTTTATGATATAAGAGAAAAACCACTGATCACTTGGAATTCGGCAATATCTGGCTGCGTGCAGGCTGGAAGGTCAAGTGATGCCATGGAGTTGTTCTCCAAAATGAACATGTGCGGACAAAAACCAGACGCCATTACTATCGCCAGTCTTCTATCCGGGTGTTGCCAGCTTGGTTACCTGCGGATTGGAGAGATGCTGCATAATTATATTCTGAGGAACAATGTGAAAGTGGAAGATTTTACAGGAACTGCTCTAATAGATATGTATAGCAAGTGTGGAAGATTAGACTACGCTGAAAAGGTATTCTATAGCATCAAGGATCCATGTTTGGCAACATGGAATTCCATCATATCAGGTTATAGTTTATATGGACTTGAACATAAAGCTTTCAGCTGTTATTCTAAACTGCAAGAACAAGGGTTAAAACCAGATAAAATCACCTTCTTGGGAGTTTTAGCAGCATGCTACCATGGAGGACTTATCTATTTAGGATTGAAATACTTCACTAACATGATAGAGGAATATGGTTTGATGCCAACTCTGCAACATTATGCTTGTATAGTTGGTCTATTAGGTAGAGAAGGCTTGTTCAAGGAAGCAATTGAATTTATAAACTACATGGAAATTCGACCCGATTCTGCTGTTTGGGGAGCTTTGTTAAGTGCTTGTTGCATCCAACAAGAAGTGAAGCTTGGGGAATGCTTGGCGAAAAAATTGTTTTTGTTGAATCACAAAAATGGTGGGTTTTATGTATTAATGTCAAACCTTTATGCCATTGTTGGGAGATGGGATGATGTAGCAAGGGTGAGGGAAATGATGAGAGATGGTGGAGGAGATGGATGTTCAGGTGTTAGTGTTATTGAAGTGGCATATGTTAATGACTCTAATAACAACTTAAATATGAAGTTTGTCCATTCATTATCAGAATAGAAGATTTGGATCATGCAAATAAGCATCACCTATATCAAATTTTAGGAGTTGGCAAATGTTACGAGTCCAAATAAGATGGCAAGAAACAAAGAGTAGGCAAATGTTTTCCTAGGTTTCGAACACTAAATTCTATCGAAAGATAGAAGATTTGAAGAATAAAATTATAATTGGATCCTACGATCTTCCACGATAAAAACAATTAATTTGGTTTTTTAATTTTGATAGAGAATTATATAAAAAACAAAATTATTCATAATAATTATATGTGTCACGGTTACATTAGTGTTTTTAGTAACATCGTTTCTATTTAAAAACATAAACCTAAATGGAAAAACAAGTAATTTTGTACACATTTTAAAACATAAACAACCTAAGTGAAAAAAAAGAAGATAAAAACTGATATGTTACAACTTAGTAAGTAATTTTGAGTCATGTAGTAACTACACGTGCTTGCTATGTTTGGATTAAATTAATGAAAAATTATTGAGTATACTACTAGCACTCCTTTTTCCTTTTTTGTGTTGTTTTGCTCTATGTTGTGTGTATCAAAGGGATGTTTGATTTTTTTTATTTTTTATTGTTACTTATTTTATATCATTGTTAGTTTAAGGTTATACATATCTTTTAAGAAAATAGTAGTCTATGATAAAATAATATTATTTGATTAAGTATGTGGTAATTTGTGATTTTACAGTGAAATTTTATAATAAAATTGAAGTTACGAATTGAAGTTTTTAATGTTTACAATAAAAATTATATCTGAATGCGAGAATTGATCCACCACCCGTATTTCTAAACATATATTAAAATATTTAGCTAAGGAATGATACGATAGAAAAACTAATTAATATATGATTGATTGAAATGCAAATAAATAGAAATATTATTGAAAAGAAGTTATTAATACTTTATTCATATTATAATATAAGATTAGCTAATCTTCAACACTTAAAATGAAAGATTCTTAAAAAAAAACTTAATATGAAAGGAATTTTGTTTTAAAAGATTTTTTTTATAGATTTTATTCGTCGGAGATAATCTTATTCAAAATATGTCAGACATTAAATATAAATATTTCTTTAAATTGAGATTTGAATTTTAATTTATCAAATTTGTGAGAGTCTAATTCTTTTTTCTCGACTTAATTTATCGGTGAAACGAAATGAATTCTACATAATATTTTGGCCCTTTTATTATTAAAAAAATATGACAAATATATTTTTTTTTTAATAAAAAAAGAACACTTCAATTTTCAAAATCATAAAAAGTTCAAAAGTTATGCAAATTAAATCATAGTACAATGTGAATTGAAATGAGATAGTTTGAATTGAGACTATTGTGAATGCTCTCCGTCTCTTGTTAGAGTTTTGCTTCCTCCTCTATTCAGGGACGAATTGGGGGGACCCATCCCTTTACACAATTACACAAATACAGAAATATTTTGTTAATTTTTTTGTTTTAGTTTAAGTAAAAATTAAGATGTGTTACATAATTGAAATAGACACATTTGAAAACAAATATTGTCCCAAAATGAATATTACTGTTAATTTTTAATGTAATATTATATTTTTTTAATTATATCTTTTAATCAATCCTACATGTATCATGCTCAGTTCAATATCTTTAATTTTACATTTATTGAAATCGTAAATATACTAATATTTAATAAGATTACTTTAGTAAAGATTTTATTTTAATTATATATATTTTTTAATTTGTGGGAAATAGTCAAATAAATTATCCATTGTGATACGTTATGAGTAATATTTACGGTGTCTTTTAGCCTCATTTAAAAGTTTTCTAGATCAGTCCTTCTCTATTGGAGATTTTGGTTTTTCTTCTCAAGCTCTCCCATCTTGTTGGGTAGGATATTTTCCCCTTCCTCTTCTTCACCTTACACATCCATTACTTTCTCCTTGCATTGCCTTTCTTACACGCGTTCTATGTGTTACTCAGTTTTCTGCACCCCCAACATTCTGGGGGCAAACTCGCAACTTTCAGTGGCATGCAACTCAACCTCAAGCACTCAACCATCACCGCCACATTTTCTTCTCTAAGTTGAACCACCACTGCAGACCTAGGTTCAAAGTGGCTTCCTCTAAAGCCACTGACATTTGCGTGACTTGATCTATTTACTATAGTTGGGTTTGAGATCAAGTATTTTTGCTTATTTTGGTGTTTTGTTGTCTTGCTTTTTGTGTTTTGTCATGTTATTATTAGTTTTAGATAGTTTTAAATTTGTATCCATTGTGTTTGTTGAAAAGCCACATAAGTGTTTGGCTTCCTCGATTTATCTTTTGGGTGCAATGATAACCAATGTCATCATTTTCTCTATTGTAAATGGCTTTATGAAAAGTAGTTAGATTGATCATATCTAATTTTATTTTTAATCTATATGAGTTTGGATATCTAAAAAATATCTATAACTGAATTCATTTTAAGATTGTAGATTTTATATTCTTATTTGCTTGCCAACGACCATGTTTGGAAGAAATTTGTATGGTCGATAGGATTGAAGTTTTGGTATGGTAATGTCATGTCACTTTTTTTTAATCACACTTTGATAATTATAAAGTAAATATAACTAAAAATTAGTTTTATTTTTTATTTTTATATATATATTTAGTCTAAAATTAGATCAAATAATCAACTTTTTTAAACTTATTTTTGTTTATATTTGAAATCAAAGAGAATACTTTTTAAAAAAAAATTATCCCTAAATATTTTAAATTATTAACCGTATTTATAATTTTTTTCAAAACACACAACTTAT